>APFE030444498.1:0-29487 GCA_000404065.3 Pinus taeda | reverse complement strand
AAAGGAGAAGTACGAGGGAGGAATAGGGAGAAGGGTGATGGATGGAAAATCAAACTGTTTGAGGGATGAGCCAAGGGCTGAATTTTGGAACTGTAATTTGAAAATATTCAATTGTTCTTGGAGTTTTGGGCATGGGGGCCAGGGGACTTCCATTTCGAAGTTCTCTAGATCTGGGAACCGCAGAGGTTGATCCCAGATTGGCAGGGAGGAATCAGTTGGTTTGGTGATGAAATCAGAAAACTTGGAGCAATGTGGTCAACATTAGATGGGAGAATCAGGTACGCAGATGCATTTAATTTATAGAATTAGAATCAGGTACGCAGATGCATTTAGTTTATAGAATTTATCTGATAGAATTTTGCAAAAGAAATCTGTCAATTTGATAAAATTTAATATCAGTCTTTACATTTGATTGAAATGGAATATCAGTCTTTACATATGGTATCAGAGCTTAAATTCAAACACTCGAGACCTTAGTGGCTACCATCATATCGCTAGGATTATAATTAACACTAAGAGATTTCTCCTATTTAACACTAAGTGTTAAGTTTACAAATTCAAAACTGTTGGCCCAAGGGCCTTCTAACTGTACAAAGAAGTTGACATTCTGGGCATAAATATTAAGATAGTGAAATTCTGGGTATAAATATTAAAGAAGTTGACATTCTGGGCATAAATATTAAGATAGCGAAATTTTGGGTATAAATATTAAGATCTGAAATTACCTTTCAAATTAAGAATACTGTGTCACCTTAGTAATCCGAAATCTTCAAAAGTCTATGCATTTTCTGTGGATAGTCACATCAAGGAATAAAGAGACATTTGAGGGCTAGTCAGCTAGTAAGTAAAGGATTTAGTGTCGAGTTGATTGGAGGCACTGTAAGTATAGTTAAAAGATCAACTTGAAGCTACAGTCAAAAAAAAAAAACCAAAACCGAACTGTGGAAGGTCTATTACAGTCACAAAAAAAAAACCCAAAACCGAACTTTGGAAGGTTTATTACAGCCACAGTGGATTAGTCCTGGAAGCAGTCTTCCAGCAAATCAGATCTAAAGTAGCAAGCCCAAAATAGTGACAAACTTAGAAGGAAAAGGTTGTCATTAACTACTAAATACATAAAAGGATTAGCAGTGAATTTTAGTAATGAAAAGGGATATATCAGACTTCAATAAATCAGATCAGATTGCTTTAACTATGAGATTAATCCTAGAATGGGCATTAGAGGCCAGAAAACTCAATAAAGATTTAACCTTTAGTTAATGTGTGTTAACCTCTCGTGTTTTAGGTTGATAATAGCAAAAATTTTAGGCTGATTATATCATTGTATGCTTAACTTCAGTTCGAATGTGATTATGACAATCAACAAGAATAAGAGAAAGTAAATCTTCAAGGCCAAGAGACCTCCACCCAAAGAGTGAGATGCCTAAAAGACCAAGATATGCGAATGAAAATACCACCATGAGCCTGAAATCAGACCTCGGGAATTTATATTAGACTACTGCAAACTAAGAATTAGTGACAAGAATGATAAAAGAAAAGAAGAAGTGAGAATTAGCACAAGATCAATTATTTGCAATGTTCTTAGAACTCAGTCTTATTCATTTTCAGATCTGAAAATCTGTAATGAGTGACCGTTGTTAAAGAAAACTTGTCGACCTTTATTCAAAGTAATTACCAATATGCAAGGGACAAATACTTAAGACCAATCTTAAATGCCAAGTATAGTGTCCTAGACTTCAGAGATGCCTCAAAACAAACCACTGTACACTTAATATCAGTCACAGCGATTTCAGATCAGACCTCAAATCAGTCAACACCAGATAATAATCATTATAAATCAAACCAGAGTGTTTTAGGGCTTATTACAGCGATCCTCTTGAGATTTAAGCATTGAAAAATCAAATACTCTGGACCTAGTTATGATGATAATGAGTAATAGGTCAAGGTTAGAGAATAAGCAATGCGATTAATATCTGAATTGACATTGACCAAAAGTCATGAACACTTTGAACCATCAAACACATTGTATTCTCATCAACCGACATATAGTTCACAATTTCTCCCATTCCATGGCTTTGTAAAGCAGAATTTAAAAGGCACAAACCATTTTGGTAAACCATACAAGTTAGCAACGATTGCAACAACAACCTAAGTTTACCACAAAGAAACTCGTATTAATAATAGATAATAACTTCAGAAAATTTAGCTAGAAACAACACCAGTTTGCGCGTTCAACCTATTCTTTTCTTTCCAGGAGGTGAACAGCCAAAACTGGTAGTGATCTAGTGTGCATAGTTAAGTAACAATCCTCTGAGGAGTTGCATTGCTTAGATTATTGTTTGACCGAGATTGTTGTTTGGGATGCTTGGATCCCTCATATTCTTCAGAAGAACCCCACCACTGTTGCTTATATCCAACATATTGTAATGATCAATCATCATCACTATAAACCCAGCTACAGATCCAACTCTATCAGGAAGAGACAAGTAAGCCTTGATCATGCTGTAAAGAGCTGCGACTATTTCAGCAGTCCTACTATGGACAGATGAAGCCACCTTTTTCCAATCCATCTCGTATTTGCGGTAAGCCTTGTAGAAATTTTCTAGCTCCTTCTTACTCCACTGAGAGCCCAACATATCTGACAAATTGTGCTTCTATGGCACGCTTTTAGTTGGTATTTCTTCTTCATTTTGGGCTGGAGTCTCCCTCTTGTATATCGACGGTGTTTCTTTGTTTTCTTATGGAGGCCATTTGTCGCACTGAACCGCCACTGTTGCCTTGACGAAAAAAACCCTTGATTCACCTAATCTAATCAGGACGCTCAACTCAGAGCTTCATCTTATAGACTGAACCAATTTTATAAGGTTTTCTCAGCCGTCAATCCCAAGAATTCGAAGCCAAGAAAATCATCTATCCAGCTTTTCTAATTTTTTTTTCTTTTATTTCTTTTGAGTATCAAATGTTGCAGGTGGTTTATTCCCAAAGAGACAGTGATGATTACCTCACAGGTGTATGATTGTGCGAGCGATTTGTGTACAAAATATAGACGAGTTTAATAGATTTATTATTGTTGTCACGATTATGGCCACTTGGTGGAAGATGCATGAACAAACCGAGCTATAGATGTAATTGTGTTACTATATTGTGCTAACTTACAATACTACGTGTAAAGATGGGACAAAGGTGAGTGTGCTAACAAAGCATGAGCGATAGACAAATATCTAATGGTCAAGTAACAAAAAAGAGTTAAATGCCGTGTCAGTGAAAGGGTAGTACAGCTGTTCAAAAAAAAAAATCAAATCCTCCTAAATTGAGATAATAAATTAATCAGTTAAGATGCCCAATAATGCTTGCCACAGTGCTATCATATTTAATTTCGCGTTTATTCCTCATGAATATAGTTAAACATTTCCGAAATAGAAATCTTTCGTTGTTTAGTTTATTGCAATTACAATAAATTAATATTTTTATTTATTTATTTTTACTTCAATATGATTAAAAGAAAATTTGTCCACATGTATGCTCCCATAACATGAATAACTTGAGTAGGAAAATATAAGATCATAGGTTGTCTAAGTTTTCAATTGGTGTCCGTTCCGCTCCAGGTTCAAAGGCGATTGTTTTGGCCTAATTAATTTTTCCGGGTTCTTCGAGTGCAAAAGCACGAGTTGCAGTACCGAACTTCTGAGTTACATGACCAAGACTCTAGGTGCAAAAGGAGGCTGAAATTCAAACCTAATAAATATATTACACTGAATCGCTTGGAGTATATAATTTACTTCACTAGGAAAGAGTTGACCATGTTTGACCATATGATTCACTAAATAATCTAGATGTATCTATTATTAAAGTCTAAAGAAAAAAATTATTGGCGAAATGTTATTGGGCTTTCGCCAGGTAAATTTTGCCATGATAAATGCTTGTGTGATTGTTTTGGCTTTTTTTATTTATTTACGGTCTATTATTAAAGATCTTCGGTGTAGATACTTAATACTTAATAAAAATATGAAAGAAGTTAAAATGAATATTATTAGTAAGTTAAGTAATTCCTAGCAGAAAACCATGAAAAAACAATAAATTTGTCGTGTCAAAGATGCTTTTGATTTATTCTCTTGTTCTCATGTCTTAAAGAAACGTAATTGAATAGAATCGCAAATGGAGTCTCTAAGGTGGGTATTAGAAAGGTTTATGGGAACTAGCTGATTGCGAAAATAAAGAAGGAAAATATTATGAATTTTCTTCCTTTTATTGGAGAAGGATGACATCTACGACCATAAAAGCAACCTTAAATAATTTTTCCGGGTTCTTCGAGCCGACCTGACCCTCGGACTTACCACGGATTTATTTTAATTTATAAGACAGGGTTATGTAGTCTCACTTGGACAAGTCGTACACATATTCACCCTTGCTAAACTGTTTACAATTATTGTAATATATGAAAAACTACACGTTATAAAACATGTAATAATTTGTGTGTCATTTTTAAATTCGTGTTTCAAATACAAGTTGTAGCAAATACGTGCACCAAGCTGTCAAGTTCGACATCAATTATACATTATTTAAAAAATAAATAAAAAAATTCCATTCACTCATATTTTTGAACAGTCAATTTTCTGACGTCGATGACACAGTCACTAGCAATACGGCCTACCTAGTGGGGTATTAAATGGCAGATCACATGGTAATTATATATATATAAATAAATAAATACAGCCTTTGAATATAAAAGGTCAATTTGATTATATATAAAATGCCGATTTAATTACAACCGGCTTGATTGATTCATCTCTTGGTTAGAATAACCTTTAAAGGACGCAGGATATGCAGTTCTGCATTGAGTTTGTATTAAAATATGAAATATCAAAATCTAATTTATTTGCGGAATTAATGCATATGTATGTTTGCATGTTATTTATTATTTCAACCCTTTTTGTTGTATTTATCGTTAGCTAGGTTACTAGATATATAGCATTTCATTTGTAATAAATATGGTTCTGCTTATAGGCCTTATTTGTCATTCTAAAATTTTTCACTGCCATAATAATTAAATTGACGGTTCTTGCAGAATTGTCTTAACACTCAAAGTGTTTGGCTTATGTAGTGTTCTTTCAGAACCTAGTTCCTTCATAAGTTGGAAGGCATGTAGTGAAACTACAGTCACCTTAAAAAGGATCTGAGAATCATGTGTAGAAGGAAAATTCCTATAGTAGTATCAAGTCATAAAGTCATCATCTCTGTGATTTAATAAGAATCTGCGCTTATATATATGCTCAAGTCATCATCTCTATGATTTAATAAGAGTCTGCACTTATATATATGCTCAAGAGATCCGAACCTTAACAGCAATAGAGAAATTCAACTCTTGAATAGAATCATAGTGTTTATGAGATATAACAAGCCTATTCGAGAAGACTATGTTCATTGGTTGATGAATCCCTGTTCAAAGGGTCAATCTCTGAATCATATATCAGTCTTTTGGTAGATAATTAAATCTATGATAGAATCCCTAGATCAAGAGTCTAATCTGCAAAAGAAAGCTACAAGGACCAGATTTACTATGGAGAAGCAGTAAAGGAGATCTGGATAGTCCTCTACTACAAACAAGGAAGAACATCAAGCATATAATCTTTGTCTACATGAAATTTCTATACCTATAGCAGCTCCTAGAAGTTGAAAAATAGTGATATTGTCTCTTGTTCGTGTTTGATTCTTTTGGAAGAAAATATTTGGTAGAAGCAACTAGTATCTTGAACTAGCCTTGAGCAGGCCGAGGTTTTTACATTTTTAAGTTTATATAAGTTCTTTTGTGAAACCTTTCTTCAAGTTTGTGTGAAAACTTCTGTAGGTGTTTCTTAATAGTTTTTACTTCAGAATATATATACAGTGGACAAAAATATTTAAAATGAGGCCTCTAAAGAGTCAAATATGATATGTTCATTATTCAGAAAATTACCCCAGCCGTTATACATAATTTAGCCATATTACTATCACAATACCACAGTAAAAGATCTAGGATTCCCACCTGTATATTCTCTTAATTTCCTATAAATTTCTGAGTTTGTGTGAAGGTTACAGTGATCCCTTTTTGCACATCAGTTTGTTATCTGTTGGCTGTAGGTGAACAATTTTCCACTATATTTCCAGTTAAATGATAACAGAACCAGACAATTGAGCTCAAGTGGTTATATATACCATTCACAATTATTCAACAAGGAATACACTAATATTAAACACCATGTGATGAGCAACTAAACATCTTTCATTAAGGAGAATAACTCAGAATTGCCAAGCTGATTTCTTAAATTTCATGAACAAGAAATGGCCGAGCTGGTGTGCAAGACACAGTTATCTACATGGGCAGCACATAAATTAAAGTAAGAGTGGTACTCTGAGTTGGCTAATTCTAGTGATTTTGATTCAATGCATGGTAGTTGGAGACATAAAGATAGTGCTCCTGACATTTCTCAGAGAGTAGGTTATTGTCTCCTGTTAACACTCATAGAATGGAGATTTTACAAAATAGTATTTTGGGAAAGAATTCTAGAATGTACATTCTGCTTCTGTAGAAACAATTAGAGAAGACATTAATGATTCCTTAGTTCGAAAGCAACACTTTGGCAGATGAAGAAACTCATTTGAAATTGCAGAACCGATATGTTGAAGCTTTTTACCATGAATCTCAGGATATAGAGAGAGGTTTCCTTAAAAGAACACTTCCAATTAGAGAAGACATTAATGATTCCTTAGTGCGAAAGCAACACTTTGGCAGATGAAGAAACTCATTTGAAATTGCAGAACCGATATGTTGAAGCTTTTTACCATGAATCCCAGGATATAGAGAGAGGTTTCCTTAAAAGAACACTTCCAATTAAACTAAGTGGAAAATTAATTCATGAATATGTAAAATTTAACATTATGGAGAGAATAATCGAATTCACAGGTAAAGGTTGAATTCAGGTTCTTCAAAAGATCCCCATATCTTGAATAAGGATAAAGATTGGAACTTAATGGATAAATTGTTTAAAATATAAATTGATGTCGACATAGCAATGCAATTGGTTCCAGTTACTAGGTTATGTGCCTTATCCTCTGTTAAGGTAAAGTCTGAGAGCATTGTAGCGATGAAAATAATGGGCAAACAGAAGTATACAGACGAAGGAGGCAAAGATGCTTCTATAGCAAAGTGAGGCATAAATCTAAAAACAAAAGCATTGAAACCCGATACAAATCATAGGTTTCAGGATAGCGAAAGGAAATTTATGTGCAATTCTTATCACTTTAGCATGACATTTTGCACTAACTTTTCAAGGAATGCTTATTGGGACGACATTCAGACCTAATTTAGCACTTCTTATAATTGATGAACACAACCTGAGCACAGGTTCCATGAGCATAAATACAACCTATAGGGCCGAGGTATTGAAAGAGTACTACCATTTAAATATAAAACAATGTATGGTGTATTATTGTTAGAGGAAATGTCAAGTACAAGCTATGTTCCCCAAATGTTGTTGCATAACAAACAACATTATTGTTAAAAGAAATGAATTGAAGTCTATCTTTGCTAATGAATATACGCATGATGCATTTTGTTACCAAGTAAGATCAAATATCAAGTGTCAGTTAACAATCCAAAGTCACAAGTTTTATGCACAATCAATACACGAAATAATGATTTCAAATTATTATGCTTAAACAATGCTGGTACATGGATACCTAGATAAATCATGACTTATGTTATGAATGTGATATCTATAATTTTGTTTTTATTTTACATATCAACACGAATGATGAAATGAAAATCGTTATCTGAATACAATTGATTTTTATTATATCAATGCATATGCTATAATTTGTGGGCAAGTGTTTACTTGGCAGATAGTATCATTACCAAACCGACTACGTGATGACAAAACTCCGAGAACAATTGAAGCTCAATGAGATTCCATGATAGGGTATTGACCCTAATTCTACTAGGAGGGGTGGAGGTGTTGCCCACCGTTTATCCTCCAAAACCTGGAGTCATGGGAGGACTGTGTGAGTCACGCTCCCCTAGACGTGTGATGATGACTGCCGGATGCCTACGAGAAAATCAGGTCGATATAGTCGACGCTGCCATCCTTAGAGTTATGAATGGTTAGGTCAGTATAACTGACGCCATGACATACTCCAGTAGAGGACGGATAGGATGGGAGCGGAAGAGATTAGGAAGGATAGGATGATTTTAGAATAGCTGGGAACCTAGTTGGGACAAAGTAAAAAATAAAAATAAAATAAATAAATAAATAAATAAATAATAATAATAAAAATAATTTTACGGGACATATTCCTTACACAAATTATATTAAACGTTAAATTAATTACTAATATAGTATATAAACTCAACTTCGGGACGAAGTTTTCTTTGAAGGAGGGGTGTATGTAATGACCCAACTTGAGTTACTGATTATTAGCATGCTTACGAGACGCGTGTATGATAGCTACATACACATGCATCGCAAGCATTGCACTAGTATACATACTAATTATATAAATGTCTATGTACGAAACTGAATTAGTTTTTAAAAAGTATTAATTAATACCTTATTTAATAAGTAGTACAATAATATATATTAATTTATTTTATTAATAAAATTTTATGTAAATAATAAATCATTATTATTACAATGGACAAGATTTATAATACTTCATAAATCTTTGGACAATTCATGACAAGGTACTTAAAAGAAAATACTTTTCTCGAAGTCGGTTAAGATGATAAAGATAAAATCTCATTTAATGCATAATGGCAACTCAAGTAAAAATATCTTAATGGATAAGGTTAAATCTTACGATTAATTGGAGGAAAGGAAGGTGGGGTTTCTTGGGAGGAAAGAAACCCTCCCTATATAAGAAAAATCGAAAGGAGAAGTACGAGGGAGGAATAGGGAGAAGGGTGATGGATGGAAAATCAAACTGTTTGAGGGATGAGCGAAGGGCTGAATTTTGGGATGAGCCAAGGGCTGAATTTTGGAACTGTAATTTGAAAATCTTCAACTGTTCTTGGAGTTTTGGGCACGGGGGCCAGGGGACTTCCATTTCGAAGTTCTATGGATCTCGGAACCGCAGAGGTTGATCCCAGATTGGCAGGGAGGAATCAGTTAGTTTGGTGATGAAATCAGAAAACTTGGAGCAATGTGATCAACATCAGATCGGAGAATCAGGTACGCAAATGCATTTAATTTATAGAATTAGAATCAGGTACGCAGATGCATTTAGTTTATAGAATTTATCTGATAGAATTAATTGGAGGAAAGGAAGGTGGGGTTTCTTGGGAGGAAAGAAACCTTCCCTATATAATAAAAATCGAAAGGAGAAGTACGAGGGAGGAATAGGGAGAAGGGTGATGGATGGAAAATCAAACTGTTTGAGGGATGAGCCAAGGGCTGAATTTTGGAACTGTAAGTTGAAAATCTTCAACTGTTCTTGGAGTTTTGGGCACGGGGGCCAGGGGACTTCCATTTCGAAGTTCTCTGGATCTGGGAACCGCAGAGGTTGATCCCAGATTGGCAGGGAGGAATCAGTTGGTTTGGTGATGAAATCAGAAAACTTGGAGCAATGTGATCAACATCAGATCGGAGAATCAGGTACGCAGATGCATTTAATTTATAGAATTAGAATCAGGTACGCAGATGCATTTAGTTTATAGAATTTATCTGATAGAATCAATTGGAGGAAAGGAAGGTGGGGTTTCTTGGGAGGAAAGAAACCTTCCCTATATAAGAAAAATCGAAAGGAGAAGTACGAGGGAGGAATAGGGAGAAGGGTGATGGATGGAAAATCAAACTGTTTGAGGGATGAGCCAAGGGCTGAATTTTGGGATGAGCCAAGGGCTGAATTTTGGAACTGTAATTTGAAAATCTTCAACTGTTCTTGGAGTTTTGGGCACGGGGGCCAGGGGACTTCCATTTCGAAGTTCTCTGGATCTGGGAACCGCAGAGGTTGATCCCAGATTGGCAGGGAGGAATTAGTTGGTTTGGTGATGAAATCAGAAAACTTGGAGCAATGTGATCAACATCAGATGGGAGAATCAGGTACGCAAATGCATTTAATTTATAGAATTAGAATCAGGTACGCAGATGCATTTAGTTTATAGAATTTATCTAATAGAATTTTGCAAAAGAAATCTGTCAATCTGATAAAATTTAATATCAATCTTTACATTTGATTGAAATGGAATATCAGTCTTTACACTTTGCAACATCTGGTGCAAATGCTAGATAGTTTAATTTTATTTTAATTAATAATAATTATTAAGTAGGTGGTAGAAACTTAACTTTTTTAGGATATTTTTATTAGCATACACAAACCAAAGTCTAACATTTATATGTAAAGTAATTATGTATTTTTTCTTTTCAATTAAACTAATTAATAAAAAAAAATATGATATATGAATAGGTGTCATATGAAGTGAGTTATGGATTTTTTGGGCATGTGGTATTGATAAACTATGATAGTAGCATAATATTGTAACAAAGCCTATTATAGATTAAGAATCTCTATGATTAAGAATATTGTTCCATATCTTTTTTAAATATTTATATGTTTAACTTATATTATTATTATTATTATTTTAATTATTAACAATATAGTTAGTTTTTATCATTTTTTCTAAGTTTATCAATGTGAGATGTATAATGAAGTAATATATTTCCTGTTGATTATGGATTGAGGCCTATCAAAGTTTGCCACTATTTTAATTTACATTGTTGCACTAAATTTATTTTCTAAACAAAAATTTAGAACATAAAGAAACATATAGAAGAAAAGTAACATTGAAACCCCTTAATAATGTTTGCATGCACTGAAATCAACACTAAAATATTGATGAATAAGGAAGGATATATGGGGGATTCATCCCAACCAATTTATCTTACATTAAAATGTAGACATTAACTATTGGATTGTTGTTTCTTTTTGTACTAATTTCTATCATGTTTCTAATCCATTTGCATGTAAAATACATTACTTGCATGAATTATTTTAACTTTCTGTGTTGGTAGGAATGAAATACGTATATGTTTCGTAATGTCAAATTTAAATACTACCAAAAGCACATTAGTAAATGTGGTTGACATATGCCAATCAACATCATTTTCATACGTCAGTTGGCATACAAAAGGTGTAAAATGCCATTGATCAAGATATGTCAACCGAATTCACTAATATCCTTGTTCTAGTTAACCATTGACATGTGTGGGGTGGATTTGTTGAACACAATTGGCCATGGTTGAAGAGGGTTAATGAGGTTGGAAATGATTGAAGATAGTTGTTGAGTTTGATCATGGTTTATGAGGTTAACTAAGATTGATAATGGTTGAACAAGGTTGACCATGTGATGAGTCCAGTCCACCTTACGACACCTCACACCGTTATCAATACGGGAATAAAGCGAAAATTAATGATGATCAGCAGATTTGGTGTAAGGTTCATTCATCGGCGGTTGATTGTAATGATGTGGATTCGATCCTTGGAACTGGCACTTGTGATTGATACTTTTAGCTTCAGTTGTTGGACAAGTGTCCCCTCTTTGGATTCTCGAACCTACCTTAGTATGGATGATCAAACCCTAGCCTGAGTCATTTTTCGTGAACATTCTTTCAGTTTTGTGAGCTCTGCGTTCTTAGTAGACTGTGGTAGTTTCTGTGCGAGGTTTTGTTGTTTTGTGCTCTGGTTCGGGGTTTTAACCTGAAAATCTCTTTCCTTCATCTGGTATGATCTCTGTTAACAGTGTAGGTTCAATCTCTACTTGATCTTCACTTATTTTGGTAGTTTGCCATGTGTTTGTAGTTTGTTCTTAACGTCTCTGTGTCCTTTTTAGCATACGGTGTCAATGCCTATGGTTTTAATGGTCGTTGCGTTCTTCGTTTGGTTGGAACTGTTCCAGGTAACAATCTTTTGGTTTCTAGTCGTCCTTTCTCGGTCTAAGCAGAATGTGGATGCAACTTTATTCTGCTCCTTCAACATTTACAAGGTAATCTCTTCTGGTTCCATGTTGTTAGTGTTTACTCCTTTTCCCTCAATCAGCAATGTCTTAGCTCCTTGTGAGCAGGGTAACCTTATGGAACTGCTATGGTCGTAGCTCGCCTCTGTCAGGTAAGTTCTGAAGATGGTTTTTTTATTCTATAAACCCTCGCTTTTCTTTGTTGTCCGGTTCTCACATATTTTGTTGAATGTTTGTTGTTGCAGGTATGACAACTTGAAGGGTTTCGATACCTGGCAGTTCGTAGCTCCAACTAGACACGGGTACTGTCATATTATTAATATTAAAAAATTCCTAAGGGTGGTAGGAGGGGGAGGGGTTTTGTATAGCTCAAATATAAAATTGGTTACAAGGTATGCATGGGGTTGGTAACTATGACCAACAATGATGCCGAAAGGTATAGCCTATTGCGAGATGTGATTCTAGAAAAAGTTGCTTGAGTCACTAACATTATCATCCTTGGAGATTCACTTATCGTTATTCAACCTCTACATATTAGAACTTGGCAAAAATAGAGTTGTCTGGAAAACCTTATGAAGAGAATCAAAGCGCCACTGGAATTCCCCATAAATATTTCTTTCATTTCCCAAGGAATCAAAACATTGACATTGATAAGAGTGCTAATTGTGCATGACAAGCAATGGTGATTAGGGTTAGTGAAATCTACCTCAACACCAAAATAATCAACATGGAAATAGATAATAATGTTTTCAATGTTCTTATAAATATTTCACTCAAAAAACAAAGTTTCCATAACCTAAAGTTACTTATGGCAAAAAGCTTGAATCTTGTCGTGGCATCTTGTAATTATTTCAATCATGATGTTGACATAAGATAAACCTAATTGCAAAGTTATACCTTCATTTGGTGGCCGTAGAGAATGTATAGAGCATATCATCTTCTCGGAAGTATGAAGGTATTTTATAGGAAAGTTCTTATTAAAGTTATTTTAGCCTTAAATTCTCTAGAATGTGGTTTAAAATGGTAGTTGCATAAAATGATGATCCAAACCCCCTAAAGATATTGAGGTTTATCCTTCTTAAGTTACATCTCTAAGAAAATCGATTGTAGACAATGGTATATAATGTGGCCTCTAATCCAGGTAGAGGGACTCCTATTTATGCCTATGAGACAATCTTATTTTTGTGTGATGTTGATACTTGAGGATTGCAAGTGAACAAGAAAATTGTACTACTATATTAACATGGGTATATAAGTTTGTTGTTTCACCTTAATGGGTGGTGTTTGTTTCTAATTGGGAATGGACAACAATTGGAATGTCCTCTTATTAATTCATGAGATTGATGACCCTAGTGCAAAACGATTAGCATCCATAGAATTCACGAGGGTCTTGATGGAAATGCGAAGAAAGGAAATTCCATAGTCTACTTGACTAATCAAGGGGGCCAATTTAGTGCTCAAAATTCAAAGTGCTAAAAAGATGCTCAAAACCTATACGATTGGATACATCTCACAAATCTGAATCCAGTGAAAATCCTTTCACGAAAAATCGATAACATATGCTCCCGATATCATTTTCTGATTGATTCACCAAAAAACTAAAATTTTAAAATTTAGGTTGCAAGTATGCCTAGTCATCAATTTGTATGTTAACCAGGCAGATGAATGTATTTTTGTTGGGCTATGGTCGATTGACATTTGTATTCTTGTAATTGGCTTGATTTTTTTATTGTTATGCTAACTGTGTAAATTTTGGGCCAATAGTGGAGGGCCACGTATGCCAACTAGGGGTTTTCACATGGCCTTTGAAGGTTGGTTCAAAAATTTGGTATGAGTTTGAATTGCCTCCAAACGATTCAAAGCTACAACCTGCAACACACAACAACAGGTCAGCACCAATGTGCCAGAAGTTTTTCTTAATAGCATTGGTGGAGGGGTTCTATATAAAGGCTATAAAAAATTCCATTGGGGAGGGGGTCGAGCTAAGCCCTAACCCCTGGCCACCCCAGCACCCACGAGACTGTCGATGGAGGGGACAAGGTCTAGGACCTAGACTGGCCCATGGCCATTACACAGAAAACTAAACACAGTCAGATCCATAGATAAAAACGGAGGCAAAATTTTGGATGGGGCCAACCACGTGGTCACATGGCACCCCATAGCACTGGGCATGAAGAAATATGAAGGGGGCCAACCCAAGGGAGCCAGCCCCAAGGCCACATGACGGGCCATAGAACTAGGAGTGCGCGGAGTAAGGGGCCCAGCCCTTAGGGGGCCAACCCTGGGTCACCGGGACCCAATGCGACTAGGAGCATGACTAAACCAAAGGACACAATGTTAGGCCCTATAATTACGACCATTAATGCAAATTTTTGCAGCAACGTGATCAAAATTTTTAGGACTCAGAGCTTAATGGGCAGATTAATGTTCCTGTAGGCCAAATTTCCGTGTTGATTCCATGTTTAGGGCACTCAAGCCAGATTTGGGTCGAATTGTGGGATGACTAGCCATAGAATTTGGGAAGAACTAGTAACAGGAATAAATTTCTCAATTTTTTGTCCAAAGGAGGTAAAGGAAGAACCCAGATGGGGGTTTTTAATAGTTTTGGATCCAATGGAGACATCAATTTTTTTTTTTTTTTGAGCAATATAAAAGCATGTAAACGCACTTTTGAGAACTCAATGAAATAGGCCTTACATTGGAAGCTGGACTAGGAGATGTAGCCTAGGAGAGGGGTGAACTACTTTATCATGTTTTGTGTTATGTGTTTCAAATATGCTTATTTTGTCTCTGTTTGGCTATAAATTGTGGTTAAATTCTCTTGTTTTATGTATTTATTAAATTGATCCTCTACCCAAAACACATATAATTTTCACTTGCAAATTGTTAAAAATATTTAAGTTTACATATTCTGATCATTTTGGTATCAAAGAAACAGGTTATTGTGAAGGTATGATTTGTTTGCAAGTGTTTCTCTGATGCTTATAAGGTTGAAGCTTAAAAGAGGAGAAGGAGAACTTGTGGACCCAAGATCTCATTTCTTTTCAAGGAGAACAAACACACCTCAAGCTTCAATAGTTATAACACACGAAGACATTAAGGGATGTTTGAAGATGAAATAACTCTCATAAAAGAATTCTTTGAGATGCCTCAAATGGTAAAGGTTCTCTATGAAGAGAGAAATACAAGGTTGTATGGAGAGAGATCAAAACCTCCAAAAGAAGATGGAGGAAAAGGAGAAAATTCTCCAAAATGGAATGGAGGTAATGGTGACAAACCGCCACCTTCACCTCCATCACCCTCATCCTCGTCTTCATCATCATATTCTACTTCTTCTACCCTTTCACAAAAATAAACATCTCTAAATTCTCCAAAGGGTCATGGTAAAACTCCTTTGCCAAATCTTGATATTACGTTTGAATTGCCTATGTACAATGTGAAGGTAGATGTTGATAAATTAAATGATTGGATTCGTCACACTGAAGTGTATTGTAGGATACAAAGAATCAATGATGATGAAACTAAGATTCAACTTTCTTATGTTAGATTGGAAGGTGCAACACATATTTGTTGGGAAGCCAAAACTCAAGAGGACATGAAGAAACATGGTAAGGTTTTATCCTTTTGAAATGATTTTGTTGTTGCAATAAAAAGGCATTTTTATCCATTAGCATACATGAAAAAAACTATCATGGATTGGAAAAACTTTAGGCGAGCTAAGGGGAAAAATGTGTAATTTTATACTCAAGAATTTAGGAAAAGAGCTTTGATTTTGGGTATAGATTTGTCCTCTCAAGATACTTTGCTCAAATACATTGGAGGATTGCATAGTTACTTGAGACATACCATTATGATGTTTAACTCTACAAAACTAGATGAAGTATGTGTGCAAGCAACTCATGTAGAGGCAAGAGGGAAAAATGGTTCTGAAGAAATTAGTGAAAAATAAATCAAGTATGGAGAAAAAGGAAAAGGGAAATTTAAAGGAAAGGATAAGAAAGATGTTGCAGTCGAGAAATAAGGAGAAAGGATAACATGTAAACATTTTTTTAAAGAAGGCCATGATGAAGACCACTATTGGAAACTTCATCCTACAAGAGACCCAAAATGTTTAATAACAAGGATGAAGACAAGATTGTTGCAACTACACAACATGATTTAGGTTATGATTTTGAAGATGAAACAAAGAACACAACCATGGGTTTGAAAGGTAAGGACATTGCAAATAATAGTTCTTCAAATTGTCTCAATGATACTCAATATGAAAGAAATAAAAGAGCTTTTCCACATTAGAGTCATTTCAAAACATACCAAGATAGATACACTGTTTGATAGTGGGTCACAAGAAAATCTTATCTCAGAAGACACTGTCAAGAAGTTGAATTTAGAGACCATTCTTCATCCTAAACCTTATCCTTTAGTTTGGGTATGTGAGAATTCAAAATTGTAGGTGACAAAGAAATGCATATTTAGATTTGCAGTCACTGCAAACTTTCTTGATGAGGTTGACCTTGATGTAGTTCCACTTGATATATGTGGTATTATTTTGGGAAGTCCTTATATTTATGACAGGAGAGCTATTTTTCATCGCCATGAGAATAAATATAATTTTTTCAAGAATGGGATTGAGTACATTGTTAGAGCACATAAGAAGAAATTGAGTTTATCTCTTATGAATGCTGGGAAAATGAAGAGGATTGTTAATGCTAGTCAAAATTTTGCATTGTTAATGTTAAAGAACAAAGATGTTGAGGATCATAAAGCCTTTAAAAAATATGAATCAAGCTTGAAATCTTATTTTATTGAGGTTTTTAATTCATGTGATAAGATGTTTCAAGAGTCTAACAAGTTTCCTCCTAAAAGAGGTAAACAAAATGAAGTGCAATTGGAGTATGATGCTTCATTGTTGAACATTGGTGTGAATAAGAAGTGAGTGTTAAAGCACATGGTGGTCAAAAAGAAATGAAAATGTTATTTGACAAAGAGGAAATTGATCCCAAAACATATTATTGTGGGTTTTATAATTTTTTGGCTTTGAAGAAGGATGGTGGATGGAAATGGCGATCACATTTGGTGAAGAGTCGAGGTAAGTCCAAGGCTAGACATGCTAAGCATCATTATCGAAATAATGTTCAAGGTGAAGTAAATTTTAAATTGAATAAGTTTCCATTGATTTAAGACTGAGGAAGGAATGTTCATATTACTTCAAGCGCAGTTTTATTTTCTAAAAATCTTAGGAAATTGCAGGAAGATCTCATCTTTAATAGCAAGACAAGGACTCCAAAATCATGGAAAGTGATGTACTTTCATGAGAATCTCAAAGCGATAAAATCAAGTAAAGCCAAATGCTTTAAGTTTTGAAGCGTGAGGGAACTTTACCCTCATCTAATTGTTGAATAAGAATGAGCTTTTGGAGGTCCAAAAGCTTCCAATGGAAGGAATGATCCAAGGGATCAGTTTAGTGCTCAAAATTGAAAGTGCTAAAAAATGCTTGAAACATGTACAATTGGATATATCTCGGTGATCTGAATCTAATGAAACTCGTTTCACTCAGAATTGGTATTGTATTCTCCCGATATCGTGCTCTAATTGATTCTCCAAACACCTAAACTTTTAAAAGTTGTGTTGTAGGTATGCCTAGTTAGTAGTCCATACGTTGACTAGGCAGATGATTGTATTTTTGTGGGCCTATGATCGATTGAAATTTTTCTCGTTGTGATTGGCTCAAATTTAATATTGTTGTGCTGACTGTGTAAAGTTTGAGCCCATAGTGGAGGGCCATGTGGGCCAACTAGGGGTTGCCATGTAGCTTCCGAAGGTTTGTTCAAAAATTTGGTATGAGTCCAAACTGCCTACACATGATTCGAAACCGTGACCTACAACACACAGCAATAGGCCTGGACCAATGCATCGCATGTGTTTCTTAATAGCATTGGTGGAGGGGTTCTATAAAAAGTTTATAAAAAACAACATTGGGGAAGTGGTAGGGGCTAACAACTAACCCCTAGTTGCCCTAGCACCCATGGACCGCAAGCGGAGTGGCCAAGGGGCTTGGCCTTATCCTGGTCAACGACCATAGCTCGCAACACCAAACTTTGTCGGAGCCATAGATAAAATTGGAGGCAAAAGGTTGGAGGGGGCCAACCCTGGGGTCACATTGCACCCCATAGCATCGAGCATGCGGGAATGTGGAGGGGGCCAACCCAAGGGGTCAGCCCCAAGGCCACATAACAGGCCATAGAACTAGGAGTGCGCAGTGTAAGGGGGCCAACCCCAAGTCACCAGGATGTAATGTGACAAGGAGAGAGGCTAAACCAACGGGCACAGAGTTAGATCCTAGAATCTTGACCCCCAATGCAGTTGTATGCGCTAATGTGACTGAAATTTTCAAGACTGAGGGCTTTGTGGGCGGATTGCCAATCCTACAATTTTGCTTGGTGGGTGGTATTGTAGGCCAGACTTGCGCATTGGCTATGCGTTTGGGCGCTCAAGCCAAATTTGTGTAGAATTGTGGGATGACTATCCATAAAATCTAGGAAAAACTGGTAAGAGGCATAACTTTCTCAAAGTTTTGGCAAAATGAGGTGCAGAAAGAACCTAGATTGGGGTTTTTGACAGTTTTGGATCCATTGGAAACATTAGTTTTGTTGTTTGAGCAATTTAAATGCATGTAAACACACTTGAGCACTTAATTAAAGAGGCCTTACATTCAAAGCTGGACTAGGAGATGTACCCCATGAGAGGGGTGAACTCTTTTATCATGTTTTGTGTTATGTGTTTCATATATACTTATTTTTCTCTATTTGGCTATAAATTGTGGTTAAATTCACTTGTTCTATGTGTTTAGTAAATTGGTGCTCTATCCAAAACACATATAAATTTCACTTCCAAATTATTAAAAATCTTCAAGTTTACATATTCAAATCAATGTCCGACTCTCGAATTCGTCTGTTCTATTTCAGGTGCTAATCCTTGTCAAAGAGCTTTGGCTTTTATGGGTTCTCTCTATTCCACATTCCCTCTCTCGGGCTTGAAGAAAATATAGTTCGCTCTGTCTAGTGGATAATTGGCCTTCTCCTTGGAGTCAATCTGAATCTAAATTAAGGCGGCATAGTGCCCTAGCTTTCATTGGCAAGTACAATGAGTCTGTGGGAAGACTAAAGGTGTTGGAAATTAGGGGACAAGTTGGATTCAAAATGTGGTGGGGTTCCATAGGAACGAAAAAAAGTAGTATTGGTGTTGGGACAATGAATTGTGGTTGTCTAGATGTATTCACTTAGTTGAAGCAGAAAATCGATGTTCTTCAAGTGGAATTAATTGTCTTAAATTTGAAACTAAAGGACTATAGGTTGTCCATAAATCAACTACTAGAGGAAAACCAATCTCTAAAAGAAAAGTTGGCCAAACAAGATGATGAGGTGGAGGCCTTAAGTAGCCAACTATTGGATCTCCATGACCAAATTAATCTTTTGAAAACTCCACTTAGCAATCCAACCATGACCCAAGAAGAGTAGTTTCTAGACCTTAGCAAGCCAACAATTGGGGAGGAATAAAAATGTATCTGAAGTATGCTGCTTATGAATGTTTTGAAGTATGTTACTTAGGAAAGTTTTGAAATTTGATATAGTACATACTCTAGAATGTGATCAACAATATACTTTGTCACTGAGCAAAGACTTTATGAAAATCATATTCACTCTGCTTAAAAAAAAATAAAAAAATTTAATATAAAAAATCAGTTGGAAATATAAACAATTTAAGTCATATATAATTATTATTTTCAAATGAATAATAAAAGTTTTTTTGACATCATATGGTTATTTTTTTTAATTTATTTTTTTAACTTTTACCTTTTATAAAATTTATTGAATGATTTTCCTTATTAAAAATTATAAATTTCTATATAATTTATACTATTTAAATATCTTTAAAATATTTTTAGATATTTTTTAATTTAAAAAATTTAATTTTAAATAGTCCACATGGAGGTAGCTTTCAAGGGGCAAAGGCCGTGGAAATAAGTCCTCACTTAACCGGAAGTTCTGGGGTTTCAAATCTTGGGCTACCACTTCCCGGTAGAGAGGTACCATAATGCAGACATGTAAATCGGGAAGGTCCATGCACCCAACTTTAAAAAAATAAAAATTTAATTTAAATAATAAAAAATTATAAACCTTAAATCACTCTTCCGCGTCACAAAGTTGAAGTTGAAGCTGAATATTGCATTAAAATGGTAGAACTTTTAGAAACTGACTCTGCCACACAACAACGAAGTGGTTACTGAAGCTTGTAACAAAGTTGATGTTGTTACTGAATATTGCTATTGCATTAAAAGGGTAGAACTTGCAAAACTAGGTCAGTCTGTGAGAAGTGACTTAGCAAACATAAATATTGATATTGTTTTAACGCAAAGTTGGAATTGTTACTGAAACATTACTTTAGAATATTTGAACTTCGAGGAAAAAAAAGTCACCATAATGTTTCAACATTCCAATTACATTTATATATCTGCTATATCATGCATCATATATCCGCAATATACTAGGTATTTAGACTTCTAAGAGATAATGATAGCAGAAGGTTCCACCGATGGCCTGACAACTATCTTAATACGGCGTGCATCAAATAATAGCTGCAGATGAAGGAACGGATTGCGTTATCACTCTCGGCATTTACATTTTCCAGCCTATGATAAAGAGATTTGGTTGTCCAATAACAAGGCAGATTTTTAAGCTTGGCTCGTAAGTGGCAGATTTTTCTGCGCTAGTACTGTGTAGTGGGCCCCACTACAAGAATGGGGTAGCCATGTGGCCTGGCCAAGGGATAAGCGGCTACAATTTATAAAAGATTTATTTTAAGGACCGGATCTGATACGATAAAGTAGAGAGGGATTAAATTTATTGATATGTAAATTTTTTTGAGTGTAAAAATATAATGTGTATTTTTTTATTATTTAAGTTGTATTTTTGAATTCTATATAAAATACATAACTTAAACTTGTAAGTCCAATAAATTTTTGTTGAATTTCTACTATATTATTATATATATATATTAAAAAGACTAAAATTGTAATTACTAACCAAACTATTAAACACTCAAATTTTACTCTTTTTTCAATATTTGTTAATATATATACATTAATTTTTTTAAACCATATATAATAATATACATAATTGACCTTAAAATATTTATATTTAACTTTGGTATAGAAACATTTATAAAACACACATTAAAATGTTTTTTTTTTTTCATTTTTTATTAATAATTTTCTAAGTGTACTTCAATATTAATTACCTTTTAGGGATTTTAAAATATTGTTTGATAGTCATCATTCAGCTTTTTCATTATATACAATATTAAAATATTTTGTTTTAACATTTCCATTTTATCAACACACAGTAAAAAGTTTTTATTTTTAATAATAATTTTTAACCATACATCAATATTAACTTGTTTTAAAATATTGTATTGATAATCCACATTAAACATTTTCATTATATACAAAGTATTATCTTTTAACATTTTTTTACTTCTAATTATTTTAGATGAACTTATATTATATCCGGTAGACAACTATTTAAACATGCATACTATTTCATTTTTGTTTTTTATTATAGTTGATATTGCTTTCCTATTTAAAAAATATTTTATTTTTATTTTAAGATGGATAAGTGTCAATTTCAAATTCAGTATGAACATACTTACACATCACTCTTATAAACATACTTGTACATCACTCTGATACCAGATTGCAGAATAAAACTTTCCACTCTATAATCAACATTGTGTACATAGTAGTTCAGATCCATTAACCATGCGCAGGCCACTAAAGAGTCCATCCTTGACTCTTCATGGTGAATCTATAATATTGATTGAAGATTCCCCTAAAGGATTGGGGTATTGGGCTATAAACTCAAGTCTAATCTACCCACGTTTTGCAGAGTTGGCGCAGTTGGTGCCTGAAAAGCAGTAAATACATGTATAAACACTCATCTCTCAAACTGAACCGTTAGATATAAGCTTTAAAATTAACAGGCCAATACAGAGATACATACGCACTAAACTGGTGCGTGTTAGTGCTGTGACATTTGCCAAGATTCAAGTGCATTGGCATCAGTCTCATCCACTCTGAGTTTGAAACGTACCAGTGCGTGCATGTAGCATTATATTGGTCTTTGATGTACCCTTTGGCTGTAAGAATGTCTCCCCTTATCAGTGCATACTTGTAGCGTTATGTTGGCTTTGTTGTGCCCTTCTTTCATAAGAGTTTCTCCGTGAAGTCGAAACGGTGCAGTATAAAAATATCAGGATTGATGACTGCTCCCAATGGGTAACTGAATCATTGTGGAATGGAGGCGTTTATTAATCAAATTGTGTTTGCGCACACATAATTTGCAGCGAGGTTTGTTTGGATGGTCGTTTGCCTGAACTTGTTTACTGATATAACCTCAGGCAAGTTACACAATATCAGTAAACAATGTCAGGCATGCGAGCATTCAAACAAACCTCGCTACAAAGTATGGGTGTGCATAGACATGTTGATTAAACGTCTCCATTGATTCTGTTGCCCACGGGTTGTTCAGTACTAAAACAGATACCAACCTGTCAGTTTTATACTGCACTGTTTCGACCTCAGCTTCAAACACCAGAATGCATGTATCAGTCCGGACTGATTAAATGAAGAGGAAGGAGTGATTAAATAGACATGGGTGGATTACAGAATTGCACAGATCGAATATTAATATATAGGTATTTACCTATTAATGATTGGTTTATGATGAAGTTGTTGAAGTAGCTAGAAAAAGAGTTTTTAAAAATGCTAAAGTTGTTGAAGATTGGTATGGAGTTAGGTAAAGCTTAAAATACAAGTGTAGTGGACGTGAAGTGTAGCGGACGTGAAGCCAAGGGAAAAAGCTGGCCGCGGGCTAGGAGAGCGAAGTAGTTGAAGAGTACCATCAATAAAATTATTCTTCACGCTTTCTCTTCCGGCAACACTATATGGATTTTAAATTTTTGTATTTCTACCTATCATATTTTACAGCTTTTCTGTAATTTTATTTAATTATGACGGAACAATTTAAATCTTCTAATATTTAAAACGTTTTCCAAAACCATTAATATATCAAAATATTAAAATATAATTTGAATAATAAACAATTAAAAAATATAATATCATGAAAATTATAAGATCAAATTTAAAATAGAATTTAAATGATAATAAATTACAATTTTTAAAAAATTATATAATCAGCTTTCAATTGAAAAAACTCATTTATCTTTTAACAAAATATCTGAACATGAAGAAAGCCAGGGTGAAACTCCTTAAAAATGTATAGAAAAATAAGAAGAAGAACCGTTTGCGTTTACGTTAGAATGTACACATCAGTGACTCGATTGTTGTTTTGCGTGTAAAACATATTGCTTGCATGAAAACTTCTGACTTCCCATATCGCTCGGAATAGACCATAGATATTTTTGTCAGGTTTAATAATATTTATGTTCGCATTTTTTTCCTTTTATTTCTTAACGTCCATGAATCTTTTGGAAGGAGACGTAATTCCACTAATTCTAACCTAGTGGAAGAGGAACTTCCACCTTTTCTCTCTCTACTTATACAGAATATATTCAAAAGCATTTTTAGGATTGCATTTTTGAAGTTATATTGCACTATAGAATTGCATACATGTTCATTATGCCTTTTTTCACATTCTAATTTATGATGGGAACTCACGAGGTTGTTGAGGGTAAATAGGCTCTAATGCCTCATTCGTATTCTTATTATGTTACTTTTGTAAAATCTTTAGTCATATCTTACGTTGTTCTTTACTCTTAAAACTCAATTAAGATTACCTTCTTATTATCTAAGATTGTATTCATAATTATGTATAATAATTATGTTTTTTTGTAAATTTAGGTAGGTTTTTCTTTTCTATTTATATAAAAACAAAATTTAATCACATATTGTTAATAGGTGGCTTCAACTTGCCCATTGGGAAACCAAGTCTGTTGACCACCTATGCATATTATAAGCTGTCCAAAAATGGTAGGTTATCAGTTTTTCTACCCAAGTAATATATACACAACTATTTAAAAACGAGTCTTTAATCTTAGGTCCCATAAGCATGCATATAAAAGAAAAGCTATCTGCTATAAAACAGAAACCTGAGGTCACTGAACTTGAGCTATTCTTTGGGGTTTTCTGGTTCTGACTCTACGTTCGCTAGATCTTCAGCTAAATCTCTAGGAGTTGGTGTCATTTCGATAATACATGGAATGTGTCTCTATATCGGGTCTAATCTTATGTCTTGCTTACAAAGCTGGAACTGGATAGTTTGCAGATCTTTTTTATAGTCTGGCATGTCTCTGATTATCAGAGCCATCCCCGTGGATACTTGTTCCATCGCTTTTCCCACCAGTTTCTTCATGAGCTAGTACAGATGTAGGGTTTGTTTGAATTGGGAGAAACTCCCTCTGGTATTTCATGGATTGGGAATGTGATCTTTCAATTCCTCCATTTCTTCCTTCGAGTCCTCTTCCATAATCCTTTCCTCCATTTCTTCCTTCGAGTCCTCTTCCATAATCCTTTCCTCCATTTCCTCTATCAATTTCCGTATCCCTTCATTCGTGCCTTTCTTATAAGCTTTGACTACTTCCCTTACAGTTTCATCCAGGGGTCGTCTTCATATCCTTTTTTTTCGAGTTTCCCATATCCTGAGGTTGAGGACTGTTATTTCCCCATCCTCTCTGACCTCTTCCTCTAGGTGCTCATGCCATGTCTCCAGTATCTACTGCCTATTCACAATGGTCACACTTCAAAGTTAGGATAAAGAAGCCATTACCCATCCAAGTTCTAGTTGTTTCGTGTGGTTGTTGTTTGCCGAAACTATCTCCCCTCTGTCTACTCTTCGTTGATCCCAACCAATCAAGTGAGCCAGGGGTGGTCTGCACATTCTCCCTACTCCCCTCAACCTGCCTCTCGTCCGGAACCCTAGTTACTGTCTCTCCCCCTTTTTCACGGCCTCCCCCGTTGGGTTCCCTCAGGGTAACCCACTCCCTATGCAACCCCAGTATAGTGAATGAGGGGCGCTTCCCGATACGATTCTCCTCTCCCTCCCTACCCTGCTTGCTGACACAACTCCCTCTCCTCTCAGCACTAACTCCTCTATAGGTCACCCCTTCCTTTCTTAGCTTCATGCCTAACTTCCCCTCCCATGCTTGCTCTTTTCTGCTATCCAAACTCCCCCTATCCACCCAGAATTTCTGTCTGAGGAAATTTTCTGGACTCTTAGACCTCCCTGCCCTCTGGATGCGGTCCTCTCTAGCCTCTCTATCCTTAGCCCCAAGCAAAATGCACCACTCCTGATAGTTTGATATGTCCTGTAGCCTTTCGAGCCTCGAAGCAAAGCTACCGGGCCACTCTCTCTCACTACTTTTTCTCTGTTTGTACAACATAACCTCTCTGCGAGGTCTCTCCTTCCCATCCTAGCTTGAGTTCCTTTACCCTCCCAACATACTAAATTTTCCTTTGCAAATTATAGAAGAAAGATAGTAAACATACCTGAGGTTACTCTTCCTGCTTGTTGGATGCGTGTTTGGCTTGTCCTCCACTCTCCTTCTCCTTCTCCCTTACAATCTAACCATCCTCTTTTCCTTACACCCACTTTCATACTCTGTCTTACTTGCCTGTCGTCCCATCCTCCTTCCGTTGTCATCCTTACCACCTCTCCTCTTCCCAACATTCCTAACACCACTTCTCCCTTTTGACATCACTCTTGGCAGACAATACTCCTCCATGTCCTACAATATAATCATGCAGGCTGCGATAGGAAGTCCTTTTGCCTCCTGGCTTCTGACATCGCCATTATTTTTTATTACCCACTCCGTCACCCCGATCGGGGGTTATTCATAATTATGTTTTAGAAGTAAAGTGATATAATTGTTTATCCTTATTTTAATAATAATGGTTATATTGATCCATTGTGTATCATCTTATTAGTCTATGGTTTCCATGGCTTCTATTTGATAGAGGATTATTTCCGAATGATTAATGGAGAGAAATTTATTTGTAAATTAAAATATTTTTTAAGTGACTATGCTGATTAATTTTTTTAGTAAATATTTTAAATAAATAATGCACTAATGTATTGATGTTTGCTCTATTTGTATGATTAGTTATTTTAAATGTTTTTAACCTATATAAAAACTTGGGTCAGTAAGAGAAAAAAATGTTATATTAACAATGGTGGTTTTGCAAACCCTGTTCATTAATTGTGGTATTACATGTTGTAAATTATTTAAAAGGCCTTTATAAATGTTGAAAAATAGGTTCACTTGGCTTGTTTTCCGGGTTGGAATTTTGTAGAGTAAAGCATGGTGTCCATGGTTTAGGTGTCTTGTTGCTATGTGTGAATTTTTATTATTATTTCTCCCATAGTGTTTTGAAATATTAACAATAAGTACTGTTATCAACGACCAATGAAGGAATAGTAAAGAAACTATTCTAGTGGTTGGAGAGGTTATGAAGGGGTCGAAAGTGGTGAATAGATGACCATCTTGGACATGACATCAAAATGTTTGTTTAGATGGAAAATGCACAAGAAAAGAACAAAACAAACATAGATTTTTTTTTATTAGGATGTTGGTTGCATTAAAAAGGCATGAGAAGAACACCTGATGTGAGGAGGTATACATGAAAGAGGATGGCTACTTAAATTCTATGACAAAAACAACCAAAAATTTACTTTGAATATGGAATTTTTTATTTAAATTACATGTAAATGGGCATACAACTATAATACTTTGTTATGCATACATACATATTTATCTAAAGCCTAGACATAGTCCTAGGTAATAGGGAGGAGAGCATGTTGGTTTTTCAAGATGGATGCAAAAAATTTCCTAATAAGGTTTAAAAGGGGAATTGGTGTTTAAACTTGACTTTATAAAATATTCAAGATTGTTAGGTCAACAATGACGATTAGCTAATTGGGCAAAGGAGTACAAGCGCAACATGTAATTATGTTCATGCTCAACGTGGATTTGGCACATGTAAGAAAATATTTTTTAAATAGAAAGGTAATGTAGGCTATAAAAAAACACTATGCATATTTAGTTAGTTTTACTTAAGAAAATTATAAAATAACAACTCAATATGGTAAAAAAATTCACTCATTCTCAATCATAAATAAAATATTTAGATGTCCACATTACATAATATAATTCAATGTCAACTTATAAAGTAATTATAAGTAAAAAAAAAAAGTGTGATTGAGATATTTAAACCTTATAAACTATTTGAAGATCTATGTTAGCTAGTTTATGTCGATATCAACTATATATATATATATTATAATAGATATTATATATATATATATATATATATATATATATATAATATATATATATTATTATATTTGACATAAAATATTCAAAATTGAAAGAAAAAAAGCATTTAAAATAAAAATATCAGTAGCTTTCCTACTAACGAGAAATAAGTGGAAGATGTGTAATTCATTGATTGCTTAATATAAAATTAATATACGTATTTATAAATATTCATAAATAATAATAAAAATATCAATGTGAGTTATTAGCAAAAATATTTTAATATATAGGATTAAGTTATATTAATATACACTTACAAATATATTAATAACAAAAAAAACCATTTTAAGATGGACAATGTAGTTCATATATAAAATATCTCAATGCACATGTTATGTATATATTCTAATGCTATGTATATATTATATATATTATTATTTTAAAAAATATGCATATATTCATATTAAAGCAATTTGCAAAAAAAGCCATTTATATGATTTTAAATGTTTCGAAGTAGTTCTCACTATTTGATTATTTTGGTTTTCTTTTTTAAATTGCAATTTTTTTTAAAATTTACAAATTTATGGTTAAAATATATACCATTCAAAAACAATTTATATTTAATATATATTATATATTTCTGTTTTTTAAAAATTAAAAAAATAATAAATTCCTTCAACCACATGCTAAATCATATACTTAAATCAATCGTATACTAATTAATTATTAAAATTTACAAAAGTTTTGAAATCACATAGATTTCATATTATATAATATAATCCTCCTTAAAAAAACAAACAAACCTTTTTAAAAACATTGATAAAAATTATGTTATGAAGATGGAATACGAAAGATTTTTTGTTTTTTAAAATTAAAAAAAGATTCTTCTCAACGCATACTAAATCTATACTTAAATCAATTTATACTAATAATATTAAAAATTACAAAATTTTTGAAGATCACATAGATTTTCATATATATATATATATATCCTCCTGAAACTGAAAAGAAACCACATAGACCTTTTAAAACATTGATAATATTATGTCAGGAAGATGGAATACGAAGCATCAGAATTATGGGATTGGAATAAGAGGGATTACTCAAAAACGTAAGATATGTCATGTTGCATGTGCTGCTGATCTGTAATTAAGCTTCCAGATTCAAACATTTCTAAAAGAATGGGATAATAAATGTGGTGCTCATTTGTAATTAAGCTTAGAAATTCAAACATTTATAAATGAATGGGATGATAAATGACCCTTGATGGAACCATGCTTCTTAACAAAACACTACTTTATTGCAAGTTATACTCGTCATTATAGAGTACTTCAAACGTATTCTGTGGAGAAGTATAAAATTGGTCTTTTACATTTTTAGGATTCTTAATCACATAGAATATATATATATATATCTTATATATTATTTATTTCTGTGGTTTATTGACCTTAAAGATCGCCTTGTCAGCATGAACCCGATTGGTTATATATATATGAAAATATTTTATATTAACCAAAATTTCATTAAAATTTAATCAAAACTTTTGAACTTGATCTTTTTTCCCTACCAAACCTTCCACCGTGTTCTCGAAACATATTATAAAGAATCCCCAAACATATTTAATAAGATATCCAAATTTATTATTTACTTTAGATATCAAATTTATATTAGATAAAAATAAAATGTACATATATGAAATAATAATGTTCATCTTTAAGTTTAGTATTAGTTTTAAAAATTTAAATGTATTTTATGAATATAATCTATATAAAAATAATATAAATAAAAATATATAAATAATTAATTAAATAGTAATTAGTTAATGAAGAGGTATGTCTTTAAGGACATGACCATTCATGAAAGGGCACCTGTCTAAGTATATAAGTGGACGCTCATTTGTAATATTATCACTATCTCATATCTTTTGTGCATTTTTATATAAATATATTTGTACTATCATGGATATTTACATATTTTAGATATTATAATTATTTTGTTCGATTTATGGACTTTATTCATAACATTAGTATTAGAGTTGTTCGATAAAGTGAGTCTAATATGGTCTTTGGACATCAAACATCCATCAACCATATTGTCGTATAATTGAAATATTTGAATACACAAAATTTAGAGCTTCTCCATTTTGTAAGTTTCATTCTCAATCCCTTGACCATTAAAAA
>APFE030444483.1:81950-168166 GCA_000404065.3 Pinus taeda | reverse complement strand
ATTGAGGGCATTGGTGTCCCCTAAATTTTGGTGCCTAGAAGGATTATACAAGTAGCTTGAGTAGGTTGGTTCCTTTAAAGAACAATAAATTAAAAGAAGTTTTGGATTTATTCCCTTATGGGTTTCCATGTATATACTGTGATCCATGTTCCACCTACAAGTTTTATTTCTATGGTGCTATAATTTTTTATAGAAGTAAAAAAATGTATTATAATGATTCCCCCTTGGCCCTCTCCATATAATTATGATTCCACCAAGTTTATGAGCAAAAAGTTGATGCCACAATGTGACAACCATATCTTATTGTCATAATATGATCATTTCATAATGGTCATCCATAATCAATGATGTCGAAATATGGTCTAACAGATTCTTAATTGTCAAGCAAATTCAAACATGGACAATCATAATTGATAATGTCAAATGTGGTAACAAAATATCAATGTCACAATGATCAAACATGTCATAGTGGTCATCCATTATGATATGGTTGACCATGGTCAACATAGTCAACCTTTTTAAACCATAGTCGACCTTAGCTAACCATATGTTGATCATTTTCAACCATAACTAACCTTTTTCAACCATAATTAACCATGGTCAGACTTAGTAAACCATGTGTTTACCACATGCAACCATAGTCCATAGATAACATGGGAAAATGATCTAGGTGGATATTGGTGGCCACCCACCTATTCCAATTGGGACCCCCACCATTGTTTCTTTCAGTTTACTTAATTATAGCACAGTTTACTAATTTTTGTAGTTTTTCGGGTCCTCAACTTCTCAAGCCATTTTGAGACCTTAAACATCATTTTTATGGAAAATAAGAAAAATTGTAGTCTATGGTATTGGTTTATAGTTGGAAGTTGTAGTCCTTGGATAGATTTTTCCAATGAGGTATTGTACGCATCAAATGGAGATCGTATGCCAAATTCACCACCCCACGAAGTTAATGTACCAATTTACCCCAACAGGGCCCACAAACTTTTGGAACTTCATCTCCTAAGGTTAAGGATTTTAGATGTTTAGGGTTTTCCATTGTTTCTAAATAATAAGTATTCCTTTGATCCTCATTATAACATAGTTCAAAAGGTATGTAGTTGCACATCTCTTCTAAGAGATAAGTTACCATCACGTGAGTAGTTTATTTCCATTCTGCATGTAAACATTTTTCGTTACTTTGTTATTAATGAATTGAAGTTATGTTTTCATTATATCTCTGTGTTTTTATTTATACTTGTCTTTCATTTTCTGCCTTCATAAATCTGGAGCATTGGTATTAGAGCAGTCTCCTCTTTCTCTATTTTTATGTGAATGTCCTTAATGAGGTCGAGATATAAGGAGTTTGGATTTGAACTGGTTGAGCCTTTGCAAGACAGTCCTTGCCGACATTGATGACCTCCCATGGCAGAAGAAAAGAAGGATGATGAAGCATGAAATCTTATCATACTTTTTCTCAAATAAGCTCTCGAGTAGAAAAGCAATGATATGATAAACAACTTTTCCCTGATCCTTCAGTGGATGCCCATTGGCAGTACATATTCATCCAACAGTCACTTTGGAGGTGCCACCTCCTTCAAGGTACAAGTAAACTTTGATATCCTTATATTCGAATGGCACCTAGATGTAGATGTTGTAGATAAAAGGTTGAATCTGTCAGAACATTATTTTTTGGTTCATAGCTTCTTCGATGGGGAGAAAATTACTTTTGTAGTGCTTAAGGTCCCCCCCCGGTGTAAAGTATTGGTGAAAAAATTATTGTGAGAGAAGGATTGAGGAACCCTCTTTGTTTACAGTCGCCCCCTCTTGGAACTCTTTTTGAGATGATCCTAAAGAAGAATATTACCATGTAGGGAGCTATGAGGACAAGTACATATGTGGACCACACTCCGACAGCAAAGTGACCAAAATGTGCATGAGCTCAAAAATGTTTTTCATACTCTACGCACAAAGCTGGGTATCAAGGACTCTGAGCAATGTGTAGTACTCAAGAACCATGGTTTTCTTCACAAATATATTCAAGGAGAAATGGATTTCCTATACATCTCCTTACTTGATGCAACGCTGCCAAGAATGAAAAAAAAAATAAACAAAAGCACAATTTTGGATTCACGAACCAAAACTAGGGCAAGAGCAGCCCCAAACTGTAGGAAAAAAGACAAAACAAAGATGGAGCGGCCTAGGAAAACCCATCGAAGCCACAAGAAAATAATGGTACCATGAAGATGAAGAAGGAAACATAAAATTGATATGAGTTCCACAAGAGCCCCTCTCACAACGCAAATGAGTGTTGTGCCAAGAAGTCATTGGTGGTCAAGCTGGAATCTTCAAAGTCTAATGCGTCTTTTGATTCTTATCCAAAAACATACATGGGGAGTAACAAGGGGAAGTAGATTATTGACACAGAATCTAGAGCCACTGTTGCCACCACTAAGGTCCAAAATATTGAGCCCAAAAATCCAAACGAGGGGGAGTGTCTCTTCCACTCAGAGATGTTGGTGAAGGATTCGTCATTCTAGTTCATTTTCAACAACGAAAGCCAAAAGAACCTCATTTTAGTAGAGGACATGAATCAGTTGGTCCTACTAACCACACCACACCCACAACCATACACCACCTGGTGACTTCATCAAGGACGATATCTCCATGTCAGCCAGCAGTGTCATATTCCGTACAACAAGCACTACACGGATGAGGTATTGTGTGATGTTGTTCCTCTTGATGTTTGTGATGTATTATTAAGTTAGCCATACTTGTGGAAGCATCATGTTGTGTATGAGTTTAGGCCTTGCACTACTATTATTACTTTGGGAAATAAGTTATGCAAGATATCAGAGGTAGTCCCGCCTTCCACCATCTCTTTGATCTCCGCTAAGAAATGTAGTAAGATCATCTCCCAGACCGAGAATTTTTTATTTCTTTTTTATTCATTCTTAAAGTAAGGGGAAGATCGTGGCCACATCCATGGACCCTAAGAAAGTTTCCTCCATGCAGCAGAAGTAGGTGGATAAGGTCATGGAAGAATACAGGGACATCTTCTCCTCACCCATAGGGGTTCGCTCACACTTTTAGGTTAATCATTCGATTGATCTAATCCCTATATCACCTCTACCCAATGGATCGATATACTGCCACTCCATTCTAAAAATGAAGAGATCAAGTGGCAGATCCAAGAGCTGCTACAAAAAGGTCACACCCGACCAAGTTCATCACCTTGTGGGAGCCTGATTATATTTGTACAAAAGGAGGATGTGACCTAGAGGCTCTATCAGGCAGTGAACAAAATCACTGTCAGGAATAGGTATCCAATCCCATGGATTGATGACATTCTTGACCAGCTCAAGGGGGGAAAGTATTTCAGTAAGATCAATTTTAAGTTTGATTTTCACTAGGTTCCAATAGAGCCCATAGATGCATGGAAGACCACTTTCAAATCAAAGGAGGGCCTTTTTGAATGGTTTTTCATGCCTTTCAGGTTGATAAATGCACCTGCAACTTTTGTGATGTTGATGGATGACATCTTGCAGCCGTTCATCAACTGATTTGTGGCTGTATATCTAGACACCATTCTTATCTTTAGTAAGAGTTGGAAGGATCACTTGCAACACATTCAACGGGTCCTTCAAAGCGTACGAATACACAAACTATTCGCCAACCTAGAGAAATGCACCTTTGGCATGGGTCAGGTCCAATATCTGGGCTAGGTCATGGACGAGAAAGGCGTGAATGTGGATCTGGATAAGATCTAATTCATTCTAGGTTGACTAACCCTAACCACTCTAATAGAGTATTGCAACTTTTTGGTCCTTACCAATTTTTATCAAAGGCTTGTGTTGGAATTCTCCCATATCACTTAGCCTTTGAGTCAAGTTACAAAGGGTAGAGTGAAAGCAATTTTTTCTTGGTTCGAGTCCCAACATAAGGCATTCACTGAACTGAAGCACCGCCCCTACTCTACACCTATACTCACATTGCCAAACCTGCAATAGCCATTCGAAATCGAGATGGATGCCTCTTAATATGTTATTGGTGTAGTTATCAACTAGTAAGGGCATCCCATGACATATCACAGTGATATACTTTCCAATACAATTTAGAAGTACCACACCTATGAAAAAGAGATGTACTCTATCATGTAGTATTTCTAAAAATGGAAACATTACATTTTGGGGAATGAGACAGTCATCCACACATATCATTGACCTCTTCAGTTTATATAGACACAAGGGAAGTTACAAATGATCGCCATGAGAAGTGGTCTACATATATTCAACAATTACCCTTAGACATTAAGTACAAGAAGAGTAGCACCAATCATGTTGTATATTTCCTCAGTCGACCCCCAGTTATCGCACTAACTACTGTTCTCAACTCTTATGGCCACAAGACCCTTGGATGGCCACAAATGTAAAAGAATGATTCAAAGTTTGTGACCACTTACTAGATGCTAGTGGATTGCAAGCAAGTTCTAGATTTACACAAGATCCACACATCTATAGTTCGAGAATGATAAAGCAACCCGATTTATTAAATGCATCCAACATATTTTCTAGCAAGTGCATGACATCTTGGATAAATCCAATTCCAATTACAAGAAGTTACATCATCAACATCGGGTGTCGCACAAGTTTCAAATAGGTGACAAATTCTATTACATTTGCAGAAAGAACACCTTACTGGATCCCATCAGTAGATAAAACCACTCTGATATGGGCCTTAGACTATCACCAAGGGTATGGGAGACAATCCTTTTGAGCTTAGCATTCCCCCACTCCTTGGCTTACACCCAGCGTTCTATATGGACTTCCTTTGCGCAAACTTTCCACCATTACTAAACACATCAGAAATTAGAGAACAACTCACACCAACAGAGCTAAACTGAGACTGCATGGAACATGCCACAACTAATTCAATCATGGAGACGGAGATCAAAAACACTCGCCAGCAAAATATCTAACTGTAATGGGTTGTCAAAGATATCCAACTCCTCAACCAAGGCATGTGGCTTACGAGGGAGCAAGTTCAACACAAGTTTCCCCATCTCATGGAGGAACTCAATGCAAAGGGGACCATTACTTCCTAAGGTGGGGGGGGTGATCCAGGTGGATATTGGTGGACATCAGCCTATTCCAATTGGATCCCCACAATTGTTTCTTTCAGTTTCCTTAATTGTAGCACGATTTACTAGTTTTGGCAACTTTTCGAGCCTTGAACTTTTAGAGTCACCTTGAGGCCCCAAACGACATTTTTTTTGTAAAATGGGCATACCCATAGCTTGTAGAAGAAAGTTGTATTCCTCAAATAGATCTTCCAGTGAGGTATCGTACACATCAACAATAGATCTTATGCCAAAGTTATGACGCCGACAAGTTGATGTATCAATTTACCCTAACCGGGCCCACTTACTTTTGGTACTTCATCTCGTAGGGTTAGGTTTTTTGGATGTTTAAGGTTTTCCATTATTTTTTAATAATTAATAGGCCTTCAAGACTAATTGTAACATAGTTTAGAAGGCATGTAGTTGCCGCATCTCTTCTCAAAGATAAGCTACCATCGCCTATGCTAGTTTATTTCCATTCTGCATGTCAACAATTTTTGGTACTTTTTTATTAATGAATTGAAGTTTGGTTTCATTGTATCTTGGTGTATCTATTTATATTGTATTTCAATTCATTCCTTCATAAATATGGATAAAAAACCACAGTAATTTATGGTCAAAAATATTTAATAATGGTTTGCATTGTCAACAATGGACAATATGGTCGAACATGGTCAACCTTAATAAACCTAGGCATCATAGTCATCGATTTTTTACCATATTCATCTATAGGCAACTGCTGAAAACCTTGAACAACGATGGATACCCATAGTTAATCATATTGACCATAGTCGACCATGTTTGGCCAAGATCAACTATGGTCAAACAAACTCATACATGGCCAAACATTATCAAAATGGTCAACCATGATCAACATTTTTCAACCATGATCAATCATGGTCATGTCCATTCAACCATAGAAAACCTTGAACACTAATGGTCAACCCATGATCTATTATGCTCAATATGGGAAACTATGGTGAGCCATGGTTAAAATGGTTGAGCATGGTGAACCATGTTGTTTGTGGTCAAACATGGTCAACCATGGCCATCCATTGTCAACATGGACAACTATAATCTATCACAGAAAAATGTTATCAACCATGGTCAAATTTATCAAACATGTTCATTCATGGTTATCATGGTCAAACCATGGTCAACCATCATCAACCATGATCAAACATGGTGAGTCACGATCAATGATAGTCAACCATAGTCAATCATAATCTATCCTAGTCAATTGTAGTTAGCTATGTACGAGCATGGTCATCCATAGTCAACTATATGTTGACCATAATAGACCTCCTCACCCATAGCTTGATAGCTTGAAGATATTTAGCCATAGTCAACCATAGTCTACTAATCCTTCCTATTGAAGATAAGGGTGTCAACTAGCACAACTGCATTACTAAATGTGGTTGATATACACTAATTAGTTCCATTTTTTTTACCTTTTATATGCAAAGTGACATATAAAATGTATTAGATAATCTTGTGTCAACCATATTTACTAATGTTAGTCCAATGTATTCATTATTTTCTCTCATATTTATTCCCACGGCAAATAACTTCCTATCTACATATATCCCAACATCATCAATATGTTTCTACAACTAACTTCATTGGATGTTGTGATTGTCAAATTCATTTACATTTATTGGATAAATGAAGAATTAAAGGGGATTATTACATAAATGAAGGATTTGGATATGAATTACATACGTATGTCCCAATTGAATTAATTAAAATGTGGTGAATTTTTTTTATATGGTGTTGATATCAATTTCTTACTATAATTAATTAATAAAATATAGATTGTAGAGGTATTTCTCATTTCAAGTAATGAATATTTGATGTTCTTTCAATATTAAGGTAACATTGTTCCTTCATGGAAGGATGTGTGATTAGAGAAACTATGTTTTTGTACTCTATTTAAAAGGATATTGTGGGAATAACATCGTAATGGTACTAAAGTCAAAGATAATTCATTTTTGAAAGGTGTAGAGAATGAGAGAGAAGAGTTGGTAGGATCTTTATTTAAGATACAATGAAAAATAATTACATTAGTGAAGGAATGGTTAATGAATTGTGGATGAATGAGAGGGAATGAGGTGGCTGCAAAAACTTGGGAAGGGAAAGTGAACTCGAGGACATAATATTAGAGATTGGAGAGAGGAAGTAGGGGACTACAAAAAAATGAAGAAGAGGAAAGTGGACCAAAGAAGAAAGGATTGGAGATAATCGATTAGAGGGGATTGGTGTTTCCTATAGGTTGGTGCGTACAAAGTAGTAGAGAGGATTGGTGTCTCCTATAGGTTAGTACCTATAAATTAGTAGACAAAGGTATCCAACACTTGGTCGATGAATGGAGATAGGAAGTGAACCTTATGAGTCGACTTGTTAAGTTATCTATAATCTACACATATTCTCCACTTGCAATTGTTTTTGGGTACAACGACAAGAGGGGAGACTCATTGGCTATTAGAAATAAGGTAGATAAATCATGTTAAAAGCAACTTCCACAATTGCTCTTTGATGAGCTCGATTCATTCATCAATGAGGTCTAATCTTCCTCATGCATGTTAGATGTCAACTAGCACATATACATTATTAAAAGTGATTGTTATGCGCGAATAAATACGATCAATTTTTTCAAGGTGAAAAATTTCTCATCATGGCCATGAAAAAAAATGATCATCACACTGTGTGATGAAAAGAATAATTCTTCATGCAAGGAAAAAAATCAACAATATCAACCATTTAGAAAACATGTAACCATAGTCACCCATAATCAACCATTTCTTTCATGATATATTAATAAAATATTTAATATACTTTATTAAATAAATATGGAATACTCTATTAAAACCACCAATCTATAAATATATATGGACTGTTCTATCAATATGATTATGTTAACGATAAAATGATAAAATTTCACTCCAAATAGGTAAATCCCTTAATTTGATGTGTATTGATCATCAACTTAAAAATAAATAAACTATATTAATACATTCAAGATAATCCTGACTCGACTATAAATTATCTATTCAAATATATCATCATAGAATGCATCATATGGTAACATGAATTTATACAATGCTGATATCAGTTTCTCATTTGAACTAATTAAAGGCCGACGTTGTGTCCCTCTTGAATGTGAATGGACGTGATTGTGTCTTACTTTTCGATTATAAAGGGATATCGTGGGCATAGCAATACGTCAATTAAATCGAATATCCTCTACTTATCAAAGGTGTCTAGAACGATTGAGCGCAGAATCAGTAGGAAAAGTGTAAGGGCGGAGAAGAACTGGTATTACGGTAGAGATGGAGCAAGGGTTTGACATTTTATACAACCGTTTCTTAAGGTTGGCAAGGATCTTTGGAAGGGTTTTCAGAAGCCGAACTGTTTGTTGCAGACGACCACGCTGACACTTACACTATTGGTTACAACATTGCCCTAAAAAACCCTTCTCAAAGGCAACAACTGTATGATAGATACAAGGACTGGTTACAAGAATGCCTAGTGGGTGTCATTTTGCCAGATCTCAGGAATAAGGATGGAGAGGTGATGTTTGAAACAACTTGTCAAACGCTGGGAAAACTATAAGGTGATCGTACACTGGCTTTCAAAGTGGTTCAGTTATTTGGATCGTTACTTTGTTAAAATGAACTATTTGACTCCTCTCAGAGATGCAGGGTTCATGTGTTTCCGGCAGCATGTGTACCATGAAATCAAGGCTACTGCAAGGAATGCAGTGCTGGCGCTCATTTACAGTGAGCGTGAGGGAGAGCGAATTGCAGATTGGTCTTTGCTGAAAAACGTTTTAAACTTTTTCGTGGACATTGGAATGGACGATGCAGGAGTGGGTTTGTACGAGAACGATTTTGAAGCACAGATGTTGGAAGATACTCGAAATTATTACTCCACAAAGGCTGCTTTATGGATTTCACTCTTCTCTTTTCCTGACTTTCTCAAAAAGGCTGAAGAGTGTTTAAAACAAGAGGAGGAGAGGGTTTCCCATTATTTGCACTCCAACACCAAAGAGAAACTATTACTAATAGTACAAAATGAACTACTTTCGCCTTATCTAACGCAGCTTGTACAAAATGAACATGAAGGCTGTCCCGCCTTGCTGAGAAACCACAAGAAAGATGATCTTTCCAGGATGTACAGGCTGTTTTCTAAAATATCGAAGGGTGTGGACACAATTGCAAGTTGTTTAATACAACAAGTGACCACAGAAGGAAGAATAATAGCAAAGCAGGCAGAAGAAGAAGAAGATTCAAATGCTTTGGTAGGAAATTTTATTCAACTCCAAGACAGGTATGTGGAATATGTTGAAGATGCATTTCAAAAAAACATTATTATTAGCAAAGGTTTGATTCTAGGATTTGAGGCAATATGTGGAAATGATGTTGGAGGAAGCACATTTGCCGAAATACTGGCAATATTTTGTGATAATCTACTTAGTAAGGGTGGCCAGGTGAAAAAGGCCGATGCAAAACTAAGCGATGGGGATGTTGAGAATATGCTTGAAAAGGTGGTGAAACTCGTTGGCTATATCTCCGATAAAGATATATTTGGTGAACTTTATAGGAAAAAATTAGCCTCTAGAATATTGTCGGATGAAAATTTTAACCTTAGCATAGAGCAGCAGGTGATAGAAAAGTTGAAGGAGCAAAATGGGAAGGTGTATACATCAAAGATGGAGTTCATGATAAAAGATTTGGCTATAGCAAGTGAGGGAAAATCTGCGTTTGATGAATATCTTTGTAGTGGAAATATCAACCTTGGAACAGAACTGAGAGTGAAAGTCTTGACCACTCCATTTTGGCCAATCTCCCAATCATATATTTCCCAACCCAATCTACCTTCGGATATTGCCAACTGTGTTCAAGTATTCAAAGCTTATTATTCTGCACAAAATGAACGTCGTATTCTTACATGGATATATTCACTGGGAACGTGTAATATCAGAGGCAACTTTGACAACCAAATGGAAATAGAAATGACCGTATCAACTTATCAAGCAATGATATTGCTGCTATTTAATGACCACGAGAAGTTGAGTTGTGCAGAAATTAAATCAGAATTGAACCTCGCAGATGATAAACATGTTGACAAACATCTACATTCAATCGCGGGTTCGAAGTACAAAATTCTTCTGAAACAACCTGCTAATACCAAAGTTGTATCTGATGCTGACACTTTTGAAGTGAATCCTAATTTTAGCAGCAAGTTGAAGAGGATTCGAATTCCGTTTCCACCACCTCTAGAAGAAAAGGTGGGGAATAAGAAGGTGTTAATGAGCGTAGAGGATGATAGAAAACTTGCGATCCAAGCTTGCGTGGTTCGCATCATGAAGAGTAGAAAAGTTTTGGATTGTTCGCGTCTACTAAATGAATGCTTCAATGAACTCAAAAGCCTGTTCAAGCCGGACGTCAAAGCAATCAAAAACGAGATCGAATTTTTAATTTCCAAAGACTTCTTGGAACTTGACCAGGAAAATCCTCAAAACTTGAAATATGTTGCTTAAATATAGCTGCATTCTCTGTAATGCTTTTCTTTCGAAAATCACAGTTCTTTTCTTTTTCCATTCATAGCCTTCACATTCACAGTGACAGCTTTAGATTTAGATTCAGTGCACTGCACTCTTTCTTGTAATTCTCTTTTCTCAAACTTTTTTCCTTATTCATCGAAGAAACTTCATATATTCTTTGTGACGCGTTTGACGTCACATGGTACATCGACTTATAACGGTTTCTTGATGATTGAAATTATTTACACATTTCCCTCACCCGCAAAATGAAATATTTTAAAGGCTTATCGGTTTAATTTTTACTTAAAGAGTCTCTTTTTATAACTAAACATGCCATACTTTTGTGCTTCATATGATAATGTGGAAAGATCATTGGATAATGGGAAAGTAGTTCATTGCGTACTATCTCTAATAGTTTCTCTTTGGTGGTGGAGTGCAAATAATGGGAAACTCTCTCCTCCTCTTGTTTCAAACACTCTTCGGTTTTGCTGACATAGTCAGGAAGAGAGAAGAGTGAAATCCATGAAGCAACCTTTGTGGAGTAATAGTTTCGAGTATCTTCCAACATGTGTGCTTCAAAATCGTTTTGATACAAACCCATTCCTTCATCGTGCATTCCAATGTCCACGAAAAAGTTTAAAACGTTTTTCAGCAAAGACCAATCTGCAATTCGCTCTTCCTCACGCTCACTACGAATGAGCGCCAACACTGCATTTCTTGCAGTAGCCTTGATTTCATGGTACACATGCTCCCGGAAACACATGAGCCCCACATCTCTGACAGGAATCAAATAGTTGATTTTTACAAAGTGACGATCAAAATATTTGAACCACTTGAAGAGCTCGTGTACCATCACCTTGTGCTTTTCCCAGCGATTGACAAGTTGTTTCAACATCACCTCTCCATCCTTATTCCTGAGATCTGGCAAAACGACACCCACTAGGTATTCTTGTAACCAGCCCTTGTATCTATCATACAGCTGTTGCCCTTGATAAGGGTCTTTTTGGAGAATGTTGTAAACAATTGTGTAACTGTCCACGTGGTCGTTTGGAACAAACAGTTCGGCTTCTGAATCACATTCCAAGATCCTTGCCAACCTTAAGAAACGCTGGTATAAAACGTCCCACCACTGCTCCATCTAGGCCACAATACCAACAATGCCTTTCGCACCAACGATAATCTTCCTGAATATTCAAGTTGAATTGGCCTGCTGATTCAAGTTCAATCTGTCTGCTTAATGGTGGAAACAATCAGCAAAGGTGAATGCAGTAATTGAACGAGAGAGCCCGAGAATTACAGGACATCGCACAGATCAATCTTGTATGTTCTGATGCACAGTCGGTGGCAACCACAGTTTTATTCCAGATCAGGGCAGACCACAACTGTAAGATTTAGATAAATCATGGAATGCTTTTTATTAACAAGAAGCGAATATTAATGAATGTGATTCTGACGCTTGGTTTTCATCTTCCAAGAGTTCAGTTGACTCTTCGTTTTCATCTTACCAGAGATTGGTTGGAGTTTCAATAACAATTGGAATTTCTTTACACCTTAACATGAGGTGTTCTACAATTCAAAGTTAAACCAAGTCCAAAATTTATTTCCATTAAATTACTTATTTCTATAATTAAATTCTTTAGAGAGATTTTATTGAATAATTAAAAAAAAATGAATATATTAATTAAAAATAAGAAATAAAAAAATTATAATACGAGTATTGATTAAATTAAAGAGCCACTTTTATAATATATAATGAATGGGAAAAAAAATATAATGATTTATAAATATATTTTTTATTCTAAAAGTATTAAATTTTTTTAGGGGTAAATTAGGTTTTCTATAATATAAAATATATATATACATATTGGGTTTGTTGTTGGGAATATAATAACATGCAAATAATTTTGAATAGAGGTGTCAAAAACGAGTAAAAGCGATAATGAAAATGATTTAATAATGAAAAAACTATAATAATTATGTGAAGAGCTAGGAACGTTGCATTTTGTGATAAACATAATATTTGGTATATTTTGTTGTTGAGAGAGTCTACTAAGATATGAGTTAGGACTATTTTTCCCTCACTACCTTGAAAGTCCAAGTTGGTCCATTATTTGGAAATTTTTTTGAGCTTGGTTCAATGTTATGGATTTATCGTAACAATAAAATCTTGTGGACTTATTGTTACAATAAATAAACGTAGAAGAAAATTTCTTCATAATCTTAGTTCCTTTGTCAAAGAAAACCCTTGCCCATAATAATTTTCAACCTAAAATATATATCCATAAATTCCATTTAATGCATTTACCTAAAGCAAGTAGTAGCATTTTCATGAATCTTTCTCAACATTAATGTTAAACAAAAAAAAATTCTCGATTCAATTTTCATGTACTAACTAATATTTTTTCCTAAACGGATTGGGGAGTTATGTTGCTTGAAATGACTAGCAAGGATCAGGGAGTTATGTTGCTTGAACTGACTAGCAACATAGTTTAAGTCTTCAAAATGGTTTATATTGATTAATCTCTTGACGTGTCAACCTCTTTTCAAGTTTTGTACTCTAAAAGAGATTTTCATATCAAGAGATTTGATCACTCTAGGAGTTTGGTAGATCTGTGGTTAAGATATATCTATACTTATAATTATAAATAAATGATGAATATAAATATAACAATAAGTAAATATAATTTTTTTCTTATAATTATAAATGAACGATGAATATAAATCTAGTGATGTATAAATATAATTTATATTATAATTTTTTTTTCTTTTTGTATACTTCACTATATAACTAAAAGACAATATTCTATAAATACACATCAATTTTTATTTTTGTGAAAGTTTACTCAAGACTAGTTTTCATCTCACTAATTTGAAAGTCCAAGTTTGCCAATTTTTTTTTGGAAAACTTACTCTGCTTGTGATCCATCTTATGGACTTGTTTCTGCAAAGAATCAATGAAATGGAGAATTTCTTTAAGAGCCTCATTTCTTCCTGCAAAAACCTTGCTCATAATAATTTTCAACCAAAATTATATATCCATAGATTACATTTTCTTAAAGCTAGTTGAGCAGAGACGCTCATCCTACAACCTGGTATGATGTGTAAGCCTATCTATCCATCTTCAAAGTTGAAATTTTGTAAAGAGACCTGGAAACTAAGATCGGGACTCTAACTCTCCACCCAACCTTAGACAAGCTACAACCACCTTTACTTGTAGCTGTCACCCACGAGCCAGATTCTAGTGCTTAAGGTGGAGTGTTTTTATGAGGAATGTTAACCAATAATTACAGCTAAAACAAGATGTCACAAGGTCACTTTTCCTTCATCCACCAACCACAAAAAATTTCACTCAATGTTCCATAATTTAAAAGCATGATTAATACCCATGTCAGGATACCATAGTTGAGAGAGTCTCAACTCACTTTTACTTGAAGAGATTCCACATCAAGGGAATTTTTATTAGTGGATATGCTTATGATGGGTAAATATATCACGTCTACAAGTACTTCATCAATGAGTGAGGCACCATATCTTCAAGTAAAAGGAGAATCCTAGTGGTTCATTAGACCTCAAAAATACCTATGTGTCTCTTCCAAATCCAATAGGTTCATCAATTCACAAGATTCTAGTGGGTTCTTCATCCTTCTAAAAATCCACTTCTATCTATAATATTTTACCCAACAATCCCCTTGAGGTTTCTTGAGCTAGTTCACCTCTTCAAAAGCTTGATTACTCTAATTTTGATTAGTGCCTCTACTATTTTGCACCTTGTTAACGATGCTAGAAATCCATCAACCAAGGGGGTATTTCCGATGTGAAGTCCCAATTATACCTCACACCGTTTCAAGTAGGATTCACATATGGGGTATAAGCCTAGATGTAATGTATCCTTGTAGATTTACCTTGGCTACAAAGTTCAACACAAGAGAGTAATACACAAGTATTTTTGGATCAGTGGGTATGCCTTGTGAAATGTTCAACTGTGGAAAGTATCAAAGCCCTTCTACCAGAAGGGAAGAGAAAAGTGGTCCCTTTAAGGACAAGTAATATTACTAATCTAGAGAAGGCACATGAGCATATACATATGAATGAACTAGTGATCAACCAACAAAATATTTCATAAGGAAGCAATGATTGTTAAAGAAAAACACACCTTTAACAAAATAAGTACCAAAGCCATCAAAATAGTTCAATTTCCTTAGTACAAATGAAAACAACAGACATTGCAAACATTCAAATAATAGTCTTACAATATTAATTACATATGCATGAAAGCGTGATGGCTCAACGAGCTTATGAATTTAAGTAAAAGTTCCAAGACACATCAAGACAATGAACACCACTATCCCCAATAGTGAATCATTAGATGTAGTCACTCACTCCTCCAAAACAACTATCTTCCTCTCAAATGTCTGGTAGGAGGAGCCAAAGTGAAAAGTCCTTTTGCACGTACCATGAGGGTGTATATATAACAAATGGGGTACTCATTCACCTCCCTTGTGAATCGTGGACTACCCTAATGACTATTTGACTTCTATATGGCCTTTCGACTTCCTACATGAATTTTCACATTACGTAGATGACTCTTAGACTTCCACTTTACATTACATTTCCCCAATATTGGATTTGCATCATCCACAAAATTATGTGGAACATGATGACTCATGACATGACATGACATGACATGGCATTGATGACATGGAATTCATGACAACATCATAATGTTAAGCCACTCTTTGTTATTGCTTCCTTTCTGTCTTCAATAAGAGATGTATCAAATATTTCATCTTCATGAGAGATATGTTTTGTTCTTCATATCCACCCTCCAAAGGGTTGTGAATCAGATGGAGTCTTCACGTGATCTTGATCTTTGGTCTTCTGTTGTAATCCAATGTTCTTTCTTCTTCTCATAAGACGATCATCTTATCTCCTCAACTCCTGAGGTGTCTTCTAGCATGGTATCCTTCTCCATATCATTTATCATCATCTTGCCATAACATAATAGAATACCCGTGACTGTAATCAACTCATGACAAGACAACATCATTACGATAAACCCCTAGTCTAAGATGCTTCATGAAATCACTTGTTAGGGATGGAACTAGTGATTGGTTGAGTGATTGAATCAGGGATTGTGCAGTTCCAGAGGCCAAGGTCTAGGACTGTCGCTTAAGACTGTGCACAGTTCAGGATGGCTAGGGTCAAAGGATTGCATACTTGAGGGAATCAAGAGCGTAGGTTGGAGCCTTGAGCCTTCCGCACAATGGATAGTTCTAGAGGCCTGGGAAGATGGAATGTACACTTAAGGGACTCAAGCGCTAAAGTTGGAGGATTGAGGCTTAAGACTGCAAAATGCACACTTTTGAAGGCTTGGGATGCGTGACTATATAGTTGAGGAACCCAAGAGGTCAAGCTTGAGGCTTGAAGTTGCCTAATGCATAGATTAGACAAGAGAACATGTTGGGAGATTATGCAGCTGAGGGGTTCAAAGCCTCATACTTGAGGCTTGAGGCTTGAGGCTTGAAGTTTCCCAATGTGCAGTTCTGGAGGGAGAGAGGCCAAGTGATTTCACAATTGCATAGTTTAAGAGCTCAAGGATGAGGCTTAATGCTTGAGATTGTGGAATGTACAGAGAAGTTTGTCTGGAAGCAAGGATTCTGTAGTTCTGGAGGGAGAGACTGGGACTGAGCACTCAGACTATACAGTTCACAGTTCTAAGAGAAAAGGTCAGGGCTTAAGGGTTGAGAGTAGGAAAATCACTGTCTAGGAAGGCTGAGTGAAGTCAAGTTACCAAGGAGTGATTTTTTTTTTTAACAAGGCTAAGTGTGGGATCAACGAAAGTCAGGTGAATAGAGACAAAAACAGATCATGGTCACATACTCAAAATAGTCAAATATACAAAATTGATCACTCAAAAGACAAGAATAACATGACGCCCTAAATGCAATGGTGATACAACATACATCTTCAAGTGCAACCTGAAAGATACACTTAGCAACGAAAGTGATGGAACTTATGCGACAATACATAAATCTTTGGGAGTGAGTTTAAAACTTGTGTACATGACTAGAAGGACTAGGAAACACTAAATTTACCTTTTGAAACAAGCCATAACTCCACTTTGAACGATAAGTGATACTTCCCATGCCAAAATAAAACATGATTTGAATAGAAAATGGCATCCACTCATGGTATTTATCCACCCATGGAATTTACCCATGGTATTGTAAGTGTCATCCACCCATGGTATTCATTCAGCCATGGTATTTTCCCATGGTATAGTGCGTGACATCCACCCTTGGTATTCATCCTCTCGTGGTATTTATCAACTCATGGAATTTACCCATGGTATTGTAAGGGAAATCCATCCATGGTATTCATTTACCTATGGTATATACCCACCCATGGAATTTACTTATCATATTGTAACAAAAAAAGGCTATAAGTAACAAGTTGCATTTTGTAAAAGGACAAATTGTCCACCACAATGTAGTTTTCATAACAATTCTTTGTTTTAATATAAAACAAAATTCTTTATGGTTTTGTTTACTATGTGTTCTCATATTTTTTTATCATTTCAATTTTTCAGATCTTGGGGTCTACCCCCAAGTTCCAGATTAGTGGTATTAGATTCAAGTTACGACTCCATGGGAATGGGGGTTTGAGGCATATTCAAGTTTCAAATTTTGCAGCAATATTAAGAAAACTTCATGCAAGTGATACGAAATCTATAGAGCATTCTATAAGGTGAAAACTATCTAATTTGAAATTATTTTCCATTAGCTCAAATGCGTTTTTAACGGAATTTCATTTTGTTTCCCGGTTTGAGAGATATGAGCAATTGAATTTACACATGTCTAGAACGTTGTGCAATCTTGCATACCATGAATTTCTATAATAATTTTATCACTCCACAGGTTATGAAATTTCAAGTGTCCTATATCAATGGAAATATCTCTTCAATAACGCAAATGGGTCTTTGATAGAATTTCATTTCATCAATTGTAGCAGAAGCTATCAACAAAGTTGTAGCAAGAGGTCTATCATGTGAAAGAAGCATTTACAACATCTCATTGGATAGGAGAATCTACAACATCCATGGCCACATTTGTTACAAGTATTAAACACATTTATAGTTCAGGTACATCTCTAGTATGTCTTGGTTCTGTACCCCACCTAGAATCCATGAGTTTTTATATCCGGAGCAACATTTAGAGCGGGTTCCCTTTGGAGACATGCCCTCCCACCCCACTTTAGTAGGCACATTCATGCAGGAGCATCTAGCCACCCTTAATCAAAAGTCAAAGTCAAAGCTATGGAGGAGGAGACGTGGACAATAATGTAAACTGGGAGAAAACTTCTATTAAAACAGAGCTAATTTAATGGAATTGATAAGTCTCTAGAAGACTTAATTTAATGTAATTATCTGCCATGTAAGCGTATAGAGAGGTTTAAGGATTTTATTGAGTGATTGTGGGAGGAAATCATGGATCTTAGATGATCCATGACTTTTGTAATTCCTTATGTAAATAGAGTCTGTGTTGTGAGAGAGATGGAGAGTGAGCATAGAATGTAGTCGAGGGTGAAATTATGACTAAGGCTGAAATGCCTTAGATTGTAATCTAATTCGATGTATAATATAAATATGTTTGTTGTGTGGATTTCATGTGTTTGGTTACCTATAGTTAGATGTTTGTGTTGAAAGAGTGAAATTCCATGTTACAGGATTGTTGATCGACCATCAATCACTATAAGGATCGATGGCGATCCAACGTTGAGACAATATATGTGTGTGAGTGCTTAAACAGAGAGTGGAAAAGTTAATTTGTGTTGTAAGGTAAATCCCATCATAAAAAATCAAACATAGAGAAGAACCTTCGGATCATACAGATCAACAGAAAGTAATGGCAAAAGGTGAGGAATCACCAGAAGTTGATCTGGATCGTCAGATCAACAGATTCGTTAGATCAATGATTATCGCTTGGGTAAAATGCGTGAGTGTTAATGCACAAGAAAAGTAGTTTCATAACAGGAAATGGTTTATCGCGCGGGCTCTAAGTGGTAAGTGGTAATTTGGGGTGGTCACCCAATTCCATTTATCAGTCGACACGTAGCACGCTGTAGGAGAGAGGAAACTGCTTTATCGGGTGGGTAATCCTTGTGCAAGTGGCTCATTCGATATTGTTGTTAACCGTTGGATCAATTGGGTTTTGATCAACAATGTAGGATCACCGATTAGCTTTGTTGATTGGGGGAGCCAACAACCATCGGATTGAATGGTAAGATCAACAACGAAGATTGAAGCCGATAAGGCTTGGGAAAGAGCAGACCCAACAAATTATGATCAGGAGTTTTATTTCTTTTGAAGTACGGTCTTCGGAGTCTAGAGTGGAACTGAAATTCATTGTCGGGTTTCCATGCATTTTTCGTTGTTTGTTATTTTCCAGGTTTTAGGGGAAGTATGCCATTCAAATGCTTCCGATTTGTATAGGTGGGCCATAACCCACAGGTTCATGTAGGGATATTACGAAATGAAAGGGAAATTGCCTCACCACAGTTTTCCTTTTCATTATGTGGTATCAAAGTTAGGAAAGGTTTACTGTGAGAAGAAAGAATATTTTATGTGTGAAAGAAGGAGGTATAGTTATGTTGAAGACTGGAGAGTTTATGACCTTTGTACTGCTGATAGTGGCAACAAAAGGTGAGAAAAATTGCAGCAACCTAGAGCATGGAGTGCTCTAATGGTTCCAAGGAGAAAGAACCAAAGAGATGCCAAAAGACTAAGCTCGAGGAGAGAAGCTTGGTGAGGTATCATGTAGCAGAGAAGACTGTTACTGCAGAGGTTTTGTTGCAGCTCACAGAAAGATCATGAAGGCAGTTCCACTAAGTAGGTGGGTAGAATTGCTAAGGGATGAAGGAGAAACATATGACCAGGAGGTCATAAATTTTTGTGCCTCACAAGTCTGAGTTAGGAGCATCCGAGCACCCTTAATCAAAGTAAAAGTCAAAGCTATGGAGGAGGAGATGTGGAAAATGATGTAAACCGGGAGCAAAATTCTGTTAAAATAAAGCTAATTTGATGGAATTGATAAGTCTTTAGAAGACTTAATTTAATGTAATTATCTACCATGTAAGCATATAGAGAGGTTTAGGGATTTGATTGAGCGATTGTGGGAGGAAATCGTGGATCTTAGATGGTACATGACTTTTGTAATTCCTTATGTAAAGAGAGTCTGTGTTGTGAGAGAGATGGAGAGTGAGGATAGAATGTAGTTGAGGGTGAAATTCTGACTAAGGATGAAATGCCTTAGACTGTAATCTAATTCTATGTGTAATATAAATATGTTTGTTATGTGGATTTTGTGTGTCTCGTTACCTATAATTAGAAGTTTGTGTTGAAATATTGAAATTCCATGTTGTAGGATTGTTGATTGACCATCAATTACTATAAGGATTGATGGCGATCCAATGTTAATACGATATAAGTGTGTTAGTGCTTAAACAGAGAATGGCCCAGATTTAATTTGTGTTGTAAGGTAAATCCCATCATAAATGATCAAACACAGAGAAGAACCATCAGATCGTACAGATTGACAGATAGTAATGGTGGAAGGTAAGGAATCACCAGAAGTTGATCTGGATCGTTAGATCAACGGATCCATTATATTGACGATTATCACTTGGGTAAAATGCGTGAGCGTTAATGTATGAGAAAAGTAGTTTCATAACAGTAAATGGTTTATCGTGCGGGCTCTAAGTGCTAAGTAGTAATTCTGGGTGGTCACCCAATTCCATTTATCAGTTGACACATAGCATGTCACAGGAGAGAGGAAACCACTTTATCGAGTGGGTAGTCCTTGTGCAAGTGGCTCATCCGATATCATTGTTAACCGTTGGATCAAATGGGTTTTTGATCAATGGTGGAGGATCACCGATTAGTTTTGTTGATCAGGGGAGCCAACAACAATTGGATTGAATGGTAAGATCAACAACAGAGATTAACGATGATAAGTCTTGGGAAAGAGCAGACCCGACGAATTATGATCGGGAGTTTGATTTCTTTTGAAGTCCGGTTTTTGGCATCTAGAGTGGGACCACTATTCATTGTCGGGTTTCCATGCATTTTTTTGCTTGTTAATTTTCGGGTTTTAGGGGAAGTACGCCATTCAAATGCTTCTGATTTGTATAGGTGGGCCATAACCCATAGGTTCACGTAAGGATATTATGAAATGAAAGGGAAATTTCCTCACCGCAGTTTTCTTTTTCATCACACATGCTTCACATTCATCAATTTCAGCATAGCAACATGTGGCTTTGGTTCTTTGGAGACGTTCCCTCCCACCCTAGGCTATGCAGGCACCTACTACTTCATCAATAGTCAGCATCAAGTTTATGGGTCAACTGCACAAAACCCTTGTCATCGAATTCCATTTGTTGTGGTGCACATTTTTAGTATCATAGTTGGTCACAAGCATTACAAAGTATCTCTATCCTCAGATCTTCTTTTGATGGTTATGAGTCATACAGAAACCCAAGCTTCATCAAAGTCCATTTGATAGGCCGTACATTATTAGTATCATAGTTGGTCACAAGCATTAAATGGTATCTCTATCATTGGATCTGTGTTCAACATGGTTATGGGTTAACCACATAAAACCCTTCTCTTCAGTGGTTATTCATATTCAACAAACCCTTCTCAGGAGGGAACTTCACACAATGGTACCCTTGCTTCTTAAGGAATGAGTAATTATTCGAATGGAAAATGGCAAACACCCATGGTATTTATCCACCTATGGTATTCATCCAGCCATGGAATTTACCCATGGTATTGTAAGTGGCATCCACCCTTGGTATTCATCCTCCCATGGTATTTATCCACTCATGGAATTTACCCATGTTATTGTAAGTGACATCCACCCATCATATTCATTCACCCATGGTATTTACCCACCCATGAAATTTACTTGTGGTATTGTAACCAAAAAAGGCTATAAGTAACAAGTCACATTTTGTAAAAGGACAAATTATCCACCACAATGTAGCTTTAACAACTATTTTCTGTTTTAATCATAATAATAATAATAATAAATTCTATGTGGTTTTGTTTATTCTTTGTTCTCATGTTTTTTTATCATTTCAAATTTTCGGATCTTGGGGGCCTCCCCCCCATATCTAGATCACGACACTTGCGATACGAAAAGAAAAGCATGAATTAAATTTTTAATATCCAAATGACACTAAAAGTGACACATGCTAGAACAAGAATAACATGAAAATCACACTCGTTAAAGTGAAAGCAAAGTGAAAGGGATAGTGGTAAACATGAAAATGACACGTGTGATGGTGAAAGTGCACAAAAGGAAACAATTGGATAAACTCCCTGAAATAGAAATACGATCACAAACAAAAGTGATAGAATGTCAATTTAAAGTGCACACTGACTATCAACATAGGTTGAACATTGCATAGACACTGTGTTGATGGACTGCATTGGGCCTTTTTAAGCCTGCATAAAAGAATTCGCTCATGAACTTGTTGCAGAATGAGCATGTGAGAGCAGGTGACTTTGACACTTACAATTCAAGAAGGGGGCCCGAATACTTAACCAAGAATCAACTGGCCAAGAAGTGACTATGAAACGACTGATTGCAAAATCCATAATAGGCTACAAAATTCAAGCGTAGGCAAAATTTTGGAGGGTTTTTGTTGCAACGACTACACACCTCCCAACCTTGGAGGATTTTTTCCCAGTATTCTCTCACTTCCCCTTTCAATGTGCATGTGTGAATGTTTTTCTCTATCCCTACAAACTTTATTTCATTCCCCCCCAAATAGAGTAACTATTTGTTGTTTTCCAAGGCTCCATACAATCCAAATACCTTGGAAAGTGCAACCCATTCCTACATTTAATATTATGTCATCTTCCTATTTGTAGTTAGAGTTAGAGGAAACATGGGCCTATCCTTCATTATTCCAATTAATTTATGGATTAGTTAGTCCATTTAAATCACTCAGCCAACCAGGACTAATATTTAAAACAACTCATTCCTCAAGCAATCTCCTCCCTCAAGTAATTTGGAATCTGTGTCCCTATCTCTTAGCCTTTTTACTTAATTACAATTATTTACAATGAGGGAAATGTTAACCATGGGTGGTCACAGGGCCCCCAACCCCCTTGGGGGAACACAATCCTTAGTGTTCAATCATCATATACAAATAACACATGCTTAAAACCAAGCATAGGTGATATGGAGCTTTATACATACAACTTTGTACAACATTTACAATGTATTTACATTTTCCTTACTCAACAAAAAAGAAAGGATATTATGCATGCATCTAGTGAACCATTTCTCATGTGTCTTCCTAGGCCCAAAGTGCCTCCAATGCACATTGACTTTATATATTACTTGATTATGGAGTGTGAGTTGTCTTTGATCGAGGACACATCGAGGTTTTGGTTGGAAATCTCCCTCTCGTTCTACCTATACACAAACCAATAAATTACACGATTAGCATCCTACATATATCTTTTAAGCAATGAAACATGAAATACATCATGAAATCTTATTAATATAAGCCATTGGCCATCATTTGGTACCTAGATTCTATTCTTGAATCTAATCAATCGATTTATGAGAGGGAATTTTCCTTGTCATGTTCACCTTTGGATTCTTGCCACAAATTTTCCTTTAATTATTAATATTTTTCATCTTTCCATCCAACAATCTTGATCCTTTCCTCAACATCAGTTCCATAGGAACTTATGACTTCTATATGTTGTACTTAATGGGCCTCTAAATTAAACATAAATTAAGGTCCATCTGACCATCCTTCAACACATTAAACCTCTCTTTTTGCATTAGATAACATTTTTTTAGCTTTAATATGTTCATTAGGAAGGTTTAGAGATATTTTTATATTTGTTCCTATTATTATTTATTTTTGAAGAATATTGTGAGAATATTCTGCAGATTATGAAGATTTGGTGGAGGAGATAATCTAGGGAATTTATCCCTACTATAGGAGGATAAAGAGTCGATAATAAATCAACAGGATATTATGAAATTATTGCATAAATTTTGGGGCTCAAATGATTAAGAAAATCTAGAAATGTGTTCCCTATTATTTAATGCAAATTCCTATTGTTGGGAACTAGATCCACTATTTGAGGGATTTTGGAGAGGAAAGCTTCCTCCTCTCAAGGATAATGCTTTCTCATAATTTTGTATAAGTTCCAATTCAAATTTTCCTCTAGGGAATGTATTTCTTAGTCTTCTTGTGGAGAAAACTTGTATTTTTGTAGCTCCACTTTCATTTCTAGCAAGGATGTACTTGGATTTACTCAAATAATGAAGTTTTGTGCCATTTTTAGCTTCTAAATCTTGGTTTCCTCCATAGGACTCTGAGTTTCATTGGGACTTTCCATTCCAAGAGCCTTAGACCCCTTTTGTATAATTTTATTTTCTTCTTTTCACTTCTTATTTACAAGCATCTCTTGTTCTTGTTTTTCCTATTTCTACATTTGGTTGAAGTAAGCTATTTTGCAAGTTATTTATAGAGTGAAATGCATTATTTCATACTTGGAACAAATTTGGAATGTCATAGTCATCATTGAGCTACTGAGATTAGTTTACTTATTCATTGATCTAAATTTTTTGGAAGTCCCTTATAGCAAATAGTAGTAAATTTCTACTATTTTTTAGAACGTGTTAATGAGATTGATTTGAGTTGATTCCACTTTTATTAGGTCATAAAAACATTCAAGTTAAGAACAAAATTTACCCCATTTCATTTTCACTTGATTAGGCTAGGTATTTGATAGGTTAACTAGTTCAATAGTTCTTGAATTTCCACATTTTAGACTAGTAATTTTCTGCTATTTTTCTAGCACGTGTTAACATGGGTATTTTGGAGTGATTCCGCTTGTAATGGAGACCTAAGAAATCCTACTCAATACCTTATTTTTGTCTCATCCCATTCTCATTTGATTTACTTGGTCATTTGGTGAGTTATCTCCCCCTATAACAATTATGTCTCCTCCTGTTGCAAATATGCCCCTTCCTGTAGCAAACTTATAACACTGCTTTCCTCCATCGATTTTGATCCCCACTGTAACTATGAATTAGTATAGATGAATAATGACCCTAAATTATGATTTTATGATAAGGGGAAGCTCTTAAGCCACTCCAAACCTTCCTTTTATTCACTGCAAAAACATAGTATACTTAGTTTCTTTATTTACAAGTATGGTGCAAGTAGGTTACTTATTTACAAGCAATTGTGGACTAGGTAGATGGCACATACAATTTTGATTTCTAGTTTGATGAATTATGCAAGATAAAATAACTTTCTTTCTACAATTAGATTAACCTTTGTCGTTTCATGAATTGATTAGGTATAATTTAGAAGTTGAGCAAGTAGCATTTCCATTTCTTGCAAATATAGTAACAATTCCATTTTTGCAATTACTTTAGGATTTGATTTCATGACGTTCACTCCATTACACCAAATCAAAAAATAAGGACACATTGTATGCTTCACATATAGTTTTGATACCTCTTACGTTTATATGAACCCCAGGTTGATAATTAAAGTTGGTGGCCTTGAGAGTTGCAACATTATTGTTGCAACACCAAGGCTCGTCAATACTTGCACTCTTATGCTGCCATTAGCTACACTGTTCTCTTTTCCTTTTATATATTTGATTTCAAAACCAAATTCATTGAGTGTGGCTAGCCATCTAGATTGCCTTGCATTTAACTTGGTATTTTAAAAAAAAATTATCCCTCAATAATCAATAATTAGAGTAAACTTTCTCCCAAAGAGGTAGTGTCTCCACATTTTCAATGCATGGATGATGACATCCACTTCCAAATTATGAGTTGTGTATTTCTTCTCTTGTTAAATTAGCTTATGTTATTCATAACATACCACTTGGCCTTCTTGCTTCAAGACTCCACCAAGTCACTCCTTGCAAGCATCTATGCAAACCACAAAATCCTTTTTTGGGTATGAATTTATTAGAAATGGTGCATTAGTTAACAAATTATTCAGTTGATTGAAGATTGAAACACATTCAGTCATCCATTCAAACTTTTTCCCGTTTCTTTGTAATGCAATAATTGGGTGAAAATATTAGAGAAGTTCTTAATGAACCTCTTGTAATCGCCTTCCAGTCCCATAAAGGACCTAACCTCAGTCACATTCTTAGGTGTTAGCCATTCCATGGTGGCCTTAATATTTTCTGGATCAACTGCTACTCCTCCCGTTGAGACAATGTGTCCCAAGTAATCGATTTGTGATTGAAAGAAGTCTCATTTACTAACATTTGAATAAATCTTATGCTCTCTTAGAAATTATAGTATTGCAACGAAATTCTCTTCATGTTCCTCCTTGGTCTTTGAATAGACCAAAATGTCATCAATAAAAACCACTACAAAGTTTTCCAGGTAATGGTGAAACACACTATTCATTAAGCACATGAAAGGTGCAGGGGAATTAGTAAGCCCAATGGGAACTACCACAAACTCTTGATGCTCATACCTTGTTATGAAGGTTTGTTTATGGATATCATTATCCTTAATGTGCACATGTTGATAGCCTGGTGTCAGATCAGTATTGGAGAAAATTTCTACTCCTCTTAACTGATCGAATAGATGATCAATTCCTAGCAAGGGATACCTATTATTACTGGTCACCTTGTTAAATTGTATATAGTCAATGCAAAACCTGAGGATTCCTTCTTCTTCATGAATAGAACTAGTGCTCCCCATGGAGACAGACTTGGAATTATATTACACTTGTTTAGTATCTCCTTTAGTTGTAGGTTCATGATAGTTATCTCTAGAGTGCCCATTCTATATGGAGCCTTGGATATTGGAGTTGATATCGACATTAATTTAATAGAGAAATACACCTCTCTATGAAGAGACAACCTAATGATCTTTCCAGGATAAACATCTTGAAACTATTTTAAAATAGGGAAATTCCCTAGAACATCATTTTCGTCATTCTGAGTGATGTAGTTAGCTTCAAAACTGCTAGATATTTGCACAAAAAATAAAATATATCCCTTTATACAACTTCTCTTGGCTTTCGTAGCCAAAATTGATCTCACAAAAGTAGGTTTCAGTTTTCCTCTCAATATCTTATGCTTTCCAACTTCATAAAGGCATTTGATGGGCTTCTCAAAACAATCAACCTTGTTACGATGCATATATAACCAATCCATCCCTAGTAGTGTGTCATATGCTCTGTGGGGAAGTAAATTGAAATTGGCAACAATTAGTATGCCATTTTGATTAATTGGGCATGACCTTACTATGTGCTTCAATGTCCTTCTCATCCTCATGGCCTACTAAACTAGCCAAGGCTTCATATGCACTTCCCTTTTTAGTGCACATTTTTCAATGATCACATGACTCATATAGTTGAAATTTGAACAAGGATCAATCAAATCTAAAAAAAATTGTTCATAGAGCATACCTTCCATTTCTATCATCATTGCCTAGTGATCAAATTGACAATTTTCCATTGTTGTGTAAATTATGGGTATATTTTGGGGCATGTGCTTGACTATCTTTGCTTCTAATGCTTTGTATAGTCTTGGCCTAATGTGTCTGTGTTGTGGGAAATCATTTCATAAATGATTCCCTCCAAAAGTAAAGAACTTATATGAAATCTTCTCATAACTCTTAGCTTGTTCTTGAGTAGAATGACCTTTGCTAGCAGTGTTGGACCTCAGTTTTGTGCCTATACTGCTCATAGTAGTGCTTTAGTTTTCAAATTTCATCCTCTAATGACTTAGGTTCATTGAACTCAATTCTACCCTTAATGGATTGTGGCAATCCATTGACATACAGTTAAATCCTTTCATTTTCATCCTTAAGGTAAGGAATATACCTTAGCAACTCTAAGAATTTGATGGTATACTCATCATCTGTCATTTGACCCTATCTTTTGTTCGTTGTTTGATTTTTAATTGATTGGTTATTATTTTGATATAAATTATTTACATTTGAATCAAAGTTATAATTCACCTCTGCATCTGAGTCCCCTCCGCCCCCTCTCTCAATATAACTAAATTTCAAACATAATATAAATATAACTCTATCCATCTTCCCAAATTTTAGCATTAATCTATATGATGTATCAACCTACATCGGACTCTATGACTATATGATCCCCACAAACATGGTACTCCATCTCAAAAGTTTGTACTAAACTTAAACCATGTCTAAACAAGCACTTAACTCCACACATTGAAAGTCCATTATTGCAACAAGTCATGCAATACTAAGTTTAACCACCAATTGAGATATTCAATACTAGATGAGTTAAAATAACACTTGTATAGCACAAGTAATTGAGCCTATCCCTAATACATAAAAATTTTATTGGGTAAAATTTTATCTTAGTTTTTATGTGGGTCCATAAGATTTTAATTTTACTTAGGTTGAAGTCTAACATCTATCTCTTTGTATTTCTATCATTCTCTACGCTGTTTATCACCACCTCCTTCTTCTCCTCTTCTTCTTCTATTTATCACCTTCTTCTTCTCTTTCTCTGCTAGTGGGCATGATATGTAATTCGAATCCTCTTGAACTTGCTGCTAAGATTAGGATTCACTTCAAAAGTGTCAGCAACAGATATAACTTTGGTATTTGGTTGTTTCACAAGAATTCTTGTACTTCAAACACGCGATTGAAGACATATGTTTGTCAACAGGTTCAGTGTGGATTTAATGTCTGCACAACTCAGTTTTTCGTGGTCATTAAATAGAAGATGCCACTGGTATTACATGTTCCCAGAGAATATATTCATGTAAGCTTACGATCTTTGTTTTGTGTGGAATGATAAGGATTGAATACTTCAACACTCTTGGCCAGGTAAATTGGGTTGGGAATATAATTGGAACGTTGGCCAGAATGGAAGGGTCAAGACCTTTCCTAACATATTACTCAACGCGGATTTCTCCCATATTACTCAACGCGGATTTCTCCCTTCTTTGGTATAATCAAAGTTTTGATAATGAATTACATATTTAATTGTTGAAGAATTTAATTTTAAGCGGCGTAAAAACTATCCATCCAAGTGTGTCAGATCAGTTTCAGTTAGTTCAGTGTACTTCAGTTTCACTCCAGCATTTATTATTGAGGTTTATAATGTAAACTATTTCGCAAATTTGAATATTGAGAAAAACCATCTATACATTCAGAATTTCTCTCATTCTTTGTCATCTTACATAAGAATCCAGAGAGCATCGCTTCAATTTTCTTTTGGACTTGGAAAAAAACAAAATAGTGAAAGGAGGAAGAGAAAAGAACAATTAAAAGCTCAGTGTGTCAGATTTACAGCTCATCCAAAAAGACACTGCGCAAATCGAGAGACAGGGCAGAAAATCCCGTGGAGCTGCGCACACGAAGTCTGCCCAAATTTTCTTTCAAAGGTACCGAAGCTCCACGATTTTCAAGAGCGTTTTTTATAACGTGTTGTACATCGTTTTTATAGACAAGTCGAGGTGCCGTAAATCATTTTATGTAACAAGTGAAACGAATTGTATAAGAAGTCAAACGTGAACTTTTTATATGAAAAGAGTTTTTGCATGTGAGAAGTTTGTGAAAAAAGGGATTTCTTAGTTAAACGTGAACTTTTTATATGAAAAAAGTTTTTGCATACGAGAAGTTGGTTGAAACAGGGATTTGTTAGTTGAAAGAACTTTAATGTAAATCATGATTATATCAGCATTAATGCATTGGATCTCATCAAAACTTCACAGTTAACGCTTGGGCTAGAGTAGTACTGGGATGGGTAGTGTTGCTCTTTTTTCTTTTTGTGATTTACGCCGAAGTTCTTCCAACTATTATGGATCACAGAAGCCTCAATTCAACTAGGGATTTGTTAATTCAAAAAGAACGTTTTTAAAAGTAAGAGAATTTCTTAAATTGATTTTGTTTTTGGAGTGATATATTGTTTAAAATGGGTTGAGATAGAGAAGGGTTTTTATTAAAGTTTCTATTAAAAGAAAGGAAAGGGGGTTGCATTTTTGGGTGCTGCAATTTTTTTTGTTAAAAGAGATATTTTTAGCTGAAATTAAAAAGGAGTTGTTTCAATTGGTTTTAGATGTGATGTCTATAATTTGTTTTCTTGTTGAGTCGTAGTGAGCCAACACTCAACAAATGGGAAAAGCCAAGAAGTTGAGTAGGTCAAAGTGACAACAAGAGATGTTTGAGATCTTTTTAGATTTGGAAGTGAAGAGGCAAAATGATGCCTTCAGGTTGACATGCATAAAAGAATATGTGGATGACAACATTCTTCCCTAATTTCAGATGCGAAGACATCCAAAGATGCATGGGAAACCTTTGAGAGGAGTTTTGGTGTAAGGGGGAGCGTTGAAGTTGAAAATGAAGGTGGATCTATAGCAAAAAATCTACAACGAGATGAAAAGTTTGTTGAATCCCATTGTGCTCAGCCACAAGTGGATGAAAATTTGATGAATCCAGCAACATAACTTGTTGATGAAAATTTGGTGAATCCAGCAATAGAGCTTGCTGATGAAATTTTGGTGCATTCAACAATTAATATTTTTGATGTAAAATTTGATGAAGAATTGTTGAGTAATGATGAGTGGTTGTAGATGATGCAACAAAAACATGATATCGACATGACACTATTCGGAGAAGGAAGCCCGTGTGCACAGGTTAGTACAAAAGTGGAAGAGACAAAGATAGAAAAATATAGAGATAGAGGTAGAGGAAAAGAAGGAAGCAAACAATGAGGAAACAAAGACAAAAGTAGAAGCAAAACTCGAAGTTCAACAAGAGAAAGCTCTCATGACAGAGCATAAGGAACATAACCAATTTGGTTTTGCAAATATTTTTAATCCTAACATTGATTTCCAGTGTGCAAGAGGTACACATAACGATTATGAAGAAGAGTTAAATTTCCTTGAAGAATGGCTTGCAACACCATGTTTTGAAAATGTCTGCATAGAAACTCCAGAACTGAATGTTGAAGACAACTTGGATGATGAAAACATCAATGAAATTTTTGGGTATTGGAGTCCTGAAGAGATAAAATTGTATCATGGTCTTATGTTGCAACAGATTGATGATGAAAACAACACGACAAAAGATGACATGTGGCAACAGTCCACATACAAGCCAATTTTTTAAGAACTCCAAGACATGCTTAGACATCCTGGAACAATGGAAGACCTGCACTAGCAAATGAAGAAACTATGGTTTGAAGGATACAATAAGAAGAAAAAGATGAAACAATTTAAAGTTTATAGGATATTGAAGAAGAGAAGAAGAAAAGTAAATGTAGAAAAAAGTCAATTTTTTAAATTGTAAGCCTAGTTGAGACATAGACCAACATGTATCTTAACTAAATTTTTTATGTGGTTGTAATTAAGGGGCAAGGTTGGAGAATCTAATTCCAACCACTTGCTAGGTGTCACTGTTCATCCAAGTGTCCAAGTTAAGTTTTAGTTAGTCCAGTTTAGTTCAGTTTCTCTCCAGTAATTTATTATTGATGTTTACAATGTAATATATTTAGCTATTTTGAATACTGAGAAGAGAAATCTCTGCTCCATGATTTCTCCCATTCTTTGTCGTTAATGTATACTGGGTTTTATTTTTCTCCTTTAGGTTTTCATGTTCTTCTCTATGGTAAAGTTTATAATTTCATCAGACAACATTCTAGAGGCTATTTTTTCCCTATAAAGTTCACCAAATACATATTTATCAGGGATATACAACACAAGTTTCGCCACCTTTTCAAGAATATTCTCAACATCCCCATATCTTAATTTCGCACTAGTCTTTTTCACACCACCATTACTAAGTATATTATAAGAGAATATGGCTAGATTTCAGGAAAATGTGCCTTCTCTAACATCTTTGGCACATATTTCCTCAAAAACTTGCTTGAAAGCATTGATAATAATACTGTTATTTTGAAATGCATCTTCAACATATTCGACAGACTTGTCATGGAGTTCAATAGCCTTCCTCACCAAATCATATTCCCAACCTCGCTCTGCTACTTCGTTGTGTTTTTCATGAGAATATTATTCTTCTTCGTCGTTGATTGTTGTAATAAATTGTTTGCAATTGTGTCCAAGCCATTAGATATGCTAGAAAACAACCTACACATCCTGAAAATATCATGTTTGTTGTTATTTCTCAGTGAGGTTGGATATCCTAAATGTTCATTTTGTTGAAGCTTTGTAGTTAATTTCGTACTATTTATAATAGTTTGTTTTTGGTGTTGGAGTGCAAGTAATGGTTAACTCTCTCCTCCTTTTTTGTCAAACACTCTTGGTCCTTTCTATAAAGTCAGGAAATGAGTAGAGTGAAATCCATAAAGTAACCTTTCTGGAATAATAATTTCAAGTATCTTCCAACATTTGTGATTCAAAGTCGTTCTCATACAAAGCCACTCCTTCCTCGTCCATTCCAATGTCCAAGGAAAAGTTTGAAAATTCTTTCAACAAAGACCAATCAATTCGCTATCTCTCACACTCTGTTTGGTTGATGGGCCCTGACCCAGGTTCACCATTAAGAAGCCAAGAAAATCCCTACACTATTGGCCCTTTCGGCATCAGTTCGTGGAGTGCGGGCTGAAGTCTCACCCAAAGCAATATGGGGGGATGCAGGAACCAATTTTCCACACCATGAGATAGTAGTGATGTCGATCTTACACCCTAATCCCTATCTTCGCGCAGACCGATAAGACTTTAGGGCTTATCGATGTACTTCTTATTCTGTCTTCAGAACCTCAGTGAAGGTATCTAACTGTCCTTTGCACAACCCTAGATGATGATTCAAGCACTTACGTGCCTCCTAACTAGGTTACTGTCTTGTTCCCAAAATTATCTTAAGTATTAGCCAACTTTACCATGCAAATAAGATTATTCTTGAGTAAACATATATTATGACTTGCGTTCATATAACCGATGGAAACATATATTTTCGCACATCAACTTAACATTATATCTTAAACCCAACATTCAACATAGCATAATCACAATGTTTATAACATAAGTAAAATAACGCTTACACAGATGGAAAGTACACAATAAGTTTAGAACACTTCTCTTTATTGATGATTCAGATTTCCAATACAGACTCTAACCGCCCTACGCACATAGCTGTAGGGGTCCACACACTCAGCTACGGACTTCTACCCTAGGCCTTTATGCACTTAGATGCAGAGCCTCTTTCCTTGCCAAGAACTCTCACTCTTAGCTCTCACAAACCTAGTACATCAATGACTGATGATTACCGAACTGCCTTAGACTCTTTAAACCTCTCCCTTTTATACAATCCCATGGTCCATGGACCAAGGCTGGATCTCCAAAACCAACACAACCTATCTAGACTAAGGGCGGAAAACCCTATTTGACTTTAGATATCTTTGCACTCCGCGACCATAAAATGCGAAGGCTTTACATTATTTATACAAAATTTTGGGCCTTCTGTCCCACAACTTGGGTTCTTAACCCCAAAATTGACCCCCAGGGGATCTGTTCCCAATAGGCCCCCAACACAAACATGGTGACTAACCCTCGAATCACTCGGTTGGAGCAGAAATCTTGTCACAAAGACCTCCTAGCTTGACTTGGAAAACTACTACCTCAGCGGCACACTAGTTGCCGCCTGCTTCATCTCCTCAACCAACTATTCTATCACTGGTCCTATGCTATCAACCTGTAGCTTCTATTGCTCCTGCAAACTAGCCAACTTGCCTTCAATGGTGATCATGATCACGTAAGCCTCGTCCAACCAAGGCTTCAATGGAGCCTTCAACACGACTTCCTGTGCTGAGCTGTGTCTACCTATTCTTTCAATACCTTGGCCTCCTGCAACTTCGTAAGTGTCTACGTGATGGAAATAGTGTGTAGTGTTGCTTTAACCTCATCGTACCGTTGTTTTAGTTCCCGCGCTTCTGTCTCCAGCCTCTGCACATTTGGCTCTTCTTGCAGGTTGGTGAGTACCTTAAGTGACTGCTCAAAAAGTATCGTGCAGTCTATTCTTGCACTTTCTACTACTACTAATGCATATGTCATGGTAGTTGTGCGCTTCTCCCTGACTTTCAACGATGTCGAAGGCTCAGCCCTTTACTGCAATTCTACAATTTTGAGGTTTAGCTCTAGCTGAACCTTTGCTAACTCTATGCATGTGTCACGCACTCCTGCATCGAGTTTCTGAATCAGTACATCTACTAGCTCAAACTTGGGACTGGCCAACTCTAGGGCTGTTCTGCATGCCTCATCCACCATCTTGATTATGTGTTGATTCTTGTCTGTTAGGTCTGTCACAAGTTGAACATCGGAGTTTCTCTGCTAAACCATCTAATTATTGTTGATGTTTTTCCTGCTGATCACCTGTAAAGCGTGTTGTTCGAGGGCCCGAAGTTCCACAATCACACCATCCTGCAGAAGGTGAAGTGCTTTTCTAGGAAGCGTGACCATGTTAATTCCCTCTACCTTGAGGGTGCTGACAGTGGGCCTGTCATCTTTAGTCGCCATTTTCAATGCTCCATCTGGCAGTACTATGGCTCGGGGGTCCCTTGCACGCAATATCCCTGCGGCTTTTGAGGTGCCAAGGGCCAAACTAGGGGATGTCGCACTGGTCTGAGGCTATGATGCATGGATTTGCATCTCATGTAGACTCGTTTGAATAACCCCCAACACTTGTTGTTGATGCTGCTCGAGCTGTTATAGCAGTTCTGCAGTGGCATCCCGTACTGTGTCCCCTATATCATTCAGATCCCCCTCTATCAGGGTGATTGCATCTAGAGATGTCTTGCTAGCCTTGGACTTCTTATGCGTCGTTAACTTTTTTGGTCCCCTAGTGTGCTTGATATGGAACGGAGTTGTCTCCGGGTCCACTCCTCCCTACTTCGTTTGTTCATCCTCTTCTTCCTCTATTTCTAATGAAGGTGACTTTTGACCTCTGTCAAAGTCACGCTCCTCTTCTCCTGCCTACCCACTCGACTGTTGCATGGTAGTGCACTCTACCTTACCCTTGTCATCATTTTCCTTTTTCCTTTTTGCAGCCAATTGTTCCATCACCAGCTTGACCTCTTCCTTCTTGCATTGTATGGTAGACTTGATCGATCCCGCAACCAAGTCAAAGGTAATGCTTCACTATGCCGGCCAGCGGTCAAGGACAACATCGATTGCATCATCTATTTCCAAATAGGGAAAGTCATGCCACTTCTTCTCAGGGTTTTTTCATGCCCATATTGAGACGTGGTGGAAGTCAGCCTTGAATTCCACGTACTCCTGCAATTTATCAAAATTGGTGGGTAACAATCATGGCTTGCGGTTAATGGTCACAAGCAGGTTCATCTCCATCAAGATCCAAAATATCTTGTTGTCTTTTATTCTCTAAGGATCCTTAGTTGCCCACAATGAAGCGTACTTCGTTGTCTCTAGTAGGTTTAGCGCGACGAGAGGAAACTGACTGTCTTCGGGTAGCTCCCACGCTACCAACACTATGGACAACAAGAGCCATACATAGTGAAATGGCTTCCTGAGATCCTGCGCCTCATGGTAGTTTACATGGAACTCACTGCAGAGGTAGCACACCTAATTAAAGTAAACTCCTTCCATGCATTGGGCCACCAAAGCTATGACTGGTGATGATAATTCATCTGCGTGACACTTCTGTATGACCTTCCCTGCGAAGATTTGTGTTGCCACTCTAACTGTAGGGTCACAGATGCTCGAAATGGTGTACTCGCATGGCTTCTTTACTAACTTGAACTTTTCCTTCATGATCTATGCGAGGACATGCTCGCCAGCCTTGCCACTAAAGTCCATGGCTGGATTTTCCCCTGTGTACGGTAGCTACGTGATCCTATGGATCAACATATTAGTGATGGGTATTGGCTCCTCCAGCAACAAACACCCATCATGTACCAAGCACAACAACTTCTTAATTACCACCATTGTGATGGGCGTGCAGTTGTAATGCACCGTTGTGGACTATGTGACATTCCCTTGTTCCGCACAGTTATCGTCTCGCACAACTCTCCAACCCAGGCAGTGTAGTTTGTAGTCTCCCACCTCCTTTCCCTACCTGGAGTGTTAAGAATGTGCTTCCCTCATATAGTCACCTAGCTGGATCACCAGTGTATGGCTTCAATCAGCTACCATTCATCTTACTTGGGAAGGGTTCTCCATTCAATTTAACCAGCTGAACTGCTTCACCATAAGTAATCTCCTTGATGACATATGGCCATAGCCACTGCATTCAAAATTTACCTAGAAATTTATCAAATTTACTATCATATAACAAGACCAGATCATTTACCTTGAAGGTGCATAGTTTGATGTGCTAATTGTGCCATGCCTTTTCGCACTCCTTTTGAACTTGATGATGAAATCCAACTAGAAACCTATCCTCCTCAAGCTCTGCTAGCTGCGCGAGCCTCTCTTCCATGGCCCTGCAATCTGCCATTCCTATTGCTAAGCACAAACTAGGTACAATGTATTCCATTGGTATCACAGCTTCTATAGCATACACGAGTCTAAAAGTAATTTTCCCAGTCAGCTTCTTGCAAGTTGTTCTGTAGGCCCATAACACTGTGGGTACGCGAACATCCTAGCCATTTCATTGAGCATTGCAAACCTTTATCAACACGCTCTCTAGTATATTATTTAATTCTTCCACTGTCCCATTAGCCTACGATGATAAGGTGTACTTTTATGATGATACACCTGAAATTCTTTTGTCAACGCGCTAATTGTTTAGTTAAGATAGTGCATACCACGATCACTCATCAAGATCTTTAGACAACCAAATCTTGTCAATACATATTCAAAAATAAACTTTTTCGTTGTCATGTCTATATATTCCTTCATAGGCTATGCCTCCACCCACCTGGTTAAGTACTCAGTCGTGGTGATGATGTACCATGCACCTGTCTTCTTTCCTTGAGGTTGAATGGGACCCACAAAGTCAATTTCCCATTTCTCGAATGGTTTTAATGTTACCTGTGGCATCAGAGGTAGTTCATCCCTCCGTTATGACCTATCAGTCCTTTGACATGCATCACATGCCCTACGATATGCTTTCGAATCCTTATGCAAGGTTGGCCACCAAAACCCAACACGTAGAACCTTTTGCGTTGTTGCTTTCCATGCATACTGTCCTCCTACAACTCCTCCATGAGCCTCTACAAGAATGCTTCTTCAAATTCAGGTACATAATGTTGCAATATTTCATCTGACCCCATTTTGTACAAGTGCCCTGCAATGATGGAGAAGTCTGTCGCGCGCACCACTAACTCCTTCTTCTGCTAGCTTGTATACCCTTCTAGAGTAGTTCTTGCCATTAGGAAATGTATGATATCTTTGAAGTGACTATTTGTGATGCACACTACAAAGAGATGTGCCTCAAGTAGCCCCTCCTCCAAATTAGTAGGTCCCTATCTCGTTTCAATGCGTGACAGTTGATCAGGTCCTGTGTTCAGTTGTCCTGGCTTCACAATAACTTCAAAATCATACTCCTGGAACAACAACAACCATCTGTAGATATTTCCCCCCAACACAGGCTTATTGATCAGGTATTTCAACATAGAATGATCTGTATACATCTCAAAATGTCCACCCAACAAATAGCGCCTAAAATTTTGGAGCACGTACATCATGCCTAGTCCTTCGCTCTATGGTGGAATAATTCTTCTCAGCCTTGGGTATCTTCCTGCTCATGAATTATATAAGTGGCCCAATTCTCCCTTGCCAGCCCGTGTCAGTACTGCTCCCAACGAAATACATGATGCGTCCATGTGCACATGAAATTCCTTCTTCCAGTTTGGGAAGACTAGGATCTGCACAGTGACCATTTTCTCTTTTAGCACATCCAAGCTCTTCTGACATTCATCATTCCAAAAGAATGTAGCATCCTTTTTCAACAATTTATCCATGGTTTTGGTGATCTAGGCATAGCTCTTGATGAACTTCCTATAGTATCTGGTATGCCCTAGAGTTGCGCGCAGCTGTTTCACATTCCTCAGCGTGTCCAAGTTGATTATCACTATGATTTTCGTGGGTTGTACCATCAATCCTTGTCTACTTACTACATGACCCAACAGGATCCCAAAAGGGACACAAAACACTTCTTCAGATTGAGCACAGTCTGGTATCTCTAACAGGTATCTAGCATAACCGCAGACTTACCACATGGCACTTGACCAATCCAAACACTGTCCAATCATCAAATTATACCTCCAAAAACTTATGAATTAAGTCTTTGAATGTTGCAATGACTACGCACGGAAATATTGTTGGCCCATTCTTCAGCCCAAAAGGTATTACAGTGTACTAAAGACATCCCCATTCAGTCATGAAGGTCATATTGCTCCTCTCCTCAAGCGTGATTTTGATCTGATGGTACCCAAAGAACCCATCAGTGAAAGAGTATGCTTCCGCACCACCCTACATTATCTAGGACCTCGTCAATGAACAAGGTCAAGAAAGGATCATGCACACAAGCATCATTCAATTTACAGAGATCCATACATATCCTTATTTCTTGTTTCTATTTCTTTTCTTGAACCACTATCGGGCTTACCCAATCATATTCTTCCACTGGTTCAATAATTCATGCCAACATCTTATCTAACTCAGTGTGGAGCCTTTCCTTATACTTTGGTTTAAGGCAGTAAGGTCTTTGTTTTATGGGTTTCACGTCCAGTTTCAAGATGATCTTCATGACATTGAGGTCTCCTATTATCCCCTTTAAATCAAAGAACTATGTGGTGAACAAATCCTGATATTCGTGGAGGAGCTCAGGGACCTTGTCTACTATCGCATCATCCCAATAGTCCCCAATCTTTGCAAATTTCGGTTCCACCTCTGTGCCAACATCAACCTGCCTAGTTTTCAGCAACACAGTTATGTCTAGATCCTCTATCTACGGACCTTCAAATTCACAGTGATCCTCAGTTTTTTCCATATTAATCTTTCCGGGATCCTCGCCTTATTCTTTAGCGATCATGTTATAGCATTCCAGCACATGATTCAGCTGACTAGTGCAATTAGGTTGAATCAGGTCCAAAGGATCTTATGGTATCCTAAAGATCGTTGCTTTAACCTCTTGTAGTGCCGCGTCAATACAGTCAAACCCATCCTCAAAGCTGAACGTCATTATAAACCCTTGGCACAAGATGTCCCATTCATCAGTGCCATGGTGGAGCTCTATTTTCAAGTACCAATTCATTGGTATCACATCTAGTGTATGACAAAACATATTTACCCGTTCAGGCCGGGGCTCTGCTTCATAAGCCTTAGTCCATTTAGCTAGGTGGTCACGCGGATCATCCCTTCCATCATACTTGTCTGTCATCCACGCTTTCCAAAATGTACTCTCATCATCCTCCTATAGTCGCGCCAATCATCAAAATTATCCTTGTGTGTACCCCATTATCTTGCGAGCGTAGCTCATAGTACCCAGTCCAAGGCCTGGAAGCGATACTTCTTCGACACTTCTCTCTCAAATGCATCCAGAAAGTGATCAACATCAGTTATCCCATCATAGTGAGGCAAACTTCTTACATCTGATGACATGCAGCGCAATGACTTGGTCATCATATTACAACGCAACGTAGATACTTCATACAGTCAATTCTGCCAGTGATCAATTCTTCACTCGAATTTGACATGTAGGAGCTCTCGCGGTCCCATGCAATATTTCCATCCACTGTCGGATTTACACAATCCTGGTCTCATGCCATTATCTTGTAAATCTTGCCCAAAATCATCATCACTTTCATAATCACAGACTGGTTCTGTATAGCACAATCCTTTTGCAAGATCTAGTGGCACCACTACGTAGAGTGACTTATTTTCAAATATCATCTTTCACTTCTTCAGGCTGATTACCACATTTAGTTCAATGGCCCAATCGATTCTGAGGAGCGCAAGGGAGGAACCGCTATCATCCACAATCTCTATTATCTCAAAATCCGCCAGTGTGCTCACACCTTTGATGTCAATTGTTACCCCTTGCAACCTTCCCACTAGGATAATTTTTTGTTGATTCGCCATCCTTAACTGGATCGAAGACCACTAGAGCGTAGGTCTCACCATTCTTTCCCATGTTTTCTTTGACAAAACATTTGCGTCGAACCCTAGATCTTGGATAACTTGATCCATTTCATATTCCCCTATCTGCGTGGCGAGTCTCATCTCATGTCCGGTCCTTGCCTTATGCTTGCTAATATTTCTGACTATGTGCGGTTCACGAGTAGTGTCATCCTTGCTAGCGCACCGATTGATTAGTTCTTGTAGGCCCTTCACGACCTTACTATTGCCGAGCAGTTTCATGCAGGTCTCTAATAATGTAGTAATCATGGATGGGTCCATTTCTTAAACTAGTTTCTCTTGACTTCCTGAGGTAGAGGCCTCAGTGAAGCTTTTCTTTGCTTCCATAAATGTTTGTTCTGCGCACTCCAAATCAAACCCAGACTCCTTTTCTGGTTCTTTTTAGACCCATTTTCCTTCTACAGGTTGCTTTTCTTTATCCTCCCCAGTCGTAGTTCCGCTTCATAGCATAATGTTTACCTTAGGGTCTTCCTCGCAAGGCTCAACCCTCATCATCTAGAGCTTCTGCATCGACTGTGGAGGCTGTGCACCCTTTTCGCGAATCTTAGCCAACAAAATTGGGAAATCATCAGTTGCATGGTCAAGCTGAGTACAATAGCGGCATGACAGTCACGTTGGATTTGGACAGTCCCTCACGTATTGTCCTCGGCCTCCACAATAGTATCAAATCAGTTGTCCTCGGCCTCTACCAGGCCCTCCTCCACCTCGGCCTCAGCTGCACCCCTGATACTCACTTCGCATTCACCCAACACCTTGGTCCGAAGGATACGTTTCTGCTTACACCCTGTATGCAGGTGTCTTGTCCATCATTAATTCGTAACTATGACAATTGCACTCACCATGACCTACTGATTGACAGAAATTGCAAAAGAGTTGTTCGGGTGTCTGTACGAATTTCTGCAGCAAATGGCAATTGTTGGTCACATGTTTCCTAGCCACTTGGCATATCGTGCACCATAGCGTGGGCCCTAAACTTTGTCCTACTGCAGCCTCCAACCACAGAGGCATTGGCCCCCCTGCTACAACATAGTTCGCAAAGACTAGGTAGTGATCCTTGTCATTTGTTGACCTTTGCATTTTAGGCACCACACTTCTTTGTGTGCCTTTGGCTGAGCTATTTTGTCCTTCTTCAGACTTTGCATTTCAAGTCAAAGGTTTTGCAACTGCGCATGAATCTACTGAACCCCTAGATTAACATCCTACATTGGTCTCATGCAGTTTTAACGTGATTTCCAGAGCTTCTACGTGGGTCCCAATCTTCTGTTGTGACAGAGCAACCCTTAGGTGGGGTAGGAGTGAGGCCACAAACCATTCACAGTATTGCCCATCAGTTAGGTTCATGTTGGCTTCATGAATCGTACACTTCAATCTTTGATCCAAATCCCAAGGCATTTCCCCATGCTTCATCATGATCTCCTTTAATCCCACAATTGATTGTGCTTGATACTTAGGTCTATTGAATTCTCTATTCAGTGCAGCCTAGATATCTGCTAACGTGGATGTTGGGTTATTAGTATTGTACTTAATGTACCACGTTAATGTGCGGTCGTACAAAGCACTAACCAGCATGAATTTCTTCATCTAGTCATCCATGATACCCTGAGATTCCCATACAACCTTCATGAGGAACCAATACTGGTTTGGATCTTCATTTCCTATGCCCTTGAATACAAGTAACTTTACCGAGTTCGCCATGTTGAACAACGGTGAAGGTGAGGGTGGTGTGGGCGATGGGGTGAGAGGTGGGGGCGAGGATGGAGGTGGTGTGGATGGATGGGACAAGGATGGAGGTGGTGTAGGTATTCACAGGAAACCTTGTCTCATCAGTTGAACAATTCTCAACTAAGAAGACTGCATTGCTCCTTCGTTGTCACTCAAAGGAGGCTCGATTAGTGGGTTATACTCAAAACCTTTGCTTCCTCCATCCTTGAAAGAATTTCTGCTTTGTGTAGCTCCAAAAATCAAGGTAACCACATGATGCACTTTTCGCACAAGAGCATCTTAATCCAAGTATTTAGTGACTTCAAATACTTACCTCACGGTCCTTTAAAGAAGCGGTGCTCTTCTTCGTTGTAACTGAAAAACGTATCAGCCACAAAATCTGTCACAAATCCTCCTATGATGTGGTCAATCCAATGGTCGATCGCGCGTGCGATCTTATCTTCAGAGGCTTCTAGTCTCCTTACTAACTTTGGTGTCCAAACAATTGTATTTTCGAGCCTCCACCTTCCTTGGTTGTTTGCCAAATTCACGATCCACTCATATAACTCAACCGAGAAGCAACAAAAGAAGATTTCATGTATTTCTATGTACAGATATCTGTCCAACCACAATTCTATCATCAATAGCGGATTATTGTTTTCTTGCACCGCAAATTCATGGATCTTTCTATCCAACCAGTTCTCAATCTCTTTATTAGTTGGATTCCAATGATACGAAATCACACATCTCGTTATGTAGATCCCGGTCCTAGAAAAGAAACCATTTTTTTGCTTGATGGGCCCTGACCCAGGTTCAGCGTGAAGTAGCCAAACAAATCCATACACTATTGGCCCTTTTGACATCAATCCACAAAGTGTGGATGGAAGTCTCACCCAAAGCAGTATGAGGGGATGTAGGAACCACGTTTCTACACCCTGAGATAGTCGTGATGTCAATCTTACACCCTAACTCCTATCTTCGTACAGATTGATAAGCCTTTAGGGCTTATCGATGTACTTCTTCCATTTTTCAGAACCTCCACGAAGGTATCCAACTATCCTTCGTGCAACGCTAGATGATGATTCAGGAACTTAAGCACCTTTGTAACTAAGTTACTGTCTTATTCCCCAAATTATCTTAAGTATTAGCCAACTTTACCATGCAATTAAGATTATTCTCGCGTAAACATATATTATGACTTGTGTTCATATAACAGACGGAAACATATATTTTCGCGCATCAACTTAACATTATATCTTGAACCCAACATTCAACATAGCATAATCACAAAATTTATAAGAGAAGTAAAATAACGCTTACATAGATGAAAGTACATAGTAATTTCAGAACACTTCTCTTTATTGATGATTCAAATTTCCAATACAGACTCTAACCACCCTACTCACACAGCTAGATGGGTTTGCGCACTCAGCTGCAGACTTCTACCCTAGGCCTTTGCACACTCAGCTGCAAAGCCTCTTTCTCCACTATGACTCTCACTCTTAACTCTCACAAAACTATTACATTAATGACTCATGACTACTAAACTACCTTAGATTCTCTAACACTCTCCTTTTTATACAATCCCATGGTCCACGACTGAAGGGTGGATCTTCAAGACCGACACAACCTATCTAGACTGAGGGAGTAAAAACCTCTTTGACTTTAGATATCTTCGTGCTCTATGACCACAAAATGCAGAGACTTTACATTCTTTATACGAAATTTTGGGCCTTCTGCGCCAAAACTTTCTTTCTTAACCCAAAAATTGACCCCTAGGGGACCTGTTCCCAACACGCTCATTGTGAATGAGGGCCAACACTGCATTCCTTGTAGTAGCCTTGATTCCATGATACACATGCTCACAGAAACACATCTCTGAGAGGAGTCAAATAGTTTATTTTCAAAAAGTAACGATCCAAAAATTTGAACCAATTTGAGAGCACATGAACCATCACATTGTGGTTTTCCCAACGTTTGACAAGTTGTCCCAACATCACCTCCCCATCGTTATTCTTTAGATCTAGAAAAATTAAACTCACTTATTCTAGGAATCATCCCAAAATTGAGTTGTTCTTCCATCTTCAACTTCCTAGAAGTAGTGGTTTTGTATGTGCTTACCCTTGTAGGCAAGGTTCCAAATGGATGAACCTACTAGGAGTGTAACTCGAATTCGTTTATCATCTTCTATGTGGTTGCTATATTTACTAGACCATATTCTCTTCCAAAAACATTTTCCTCCATGCAACCATCGCCACCATAGTTTGACTCCTACCCATTTTCTCTCTTTTTCTTACATTGTCCCATAGGAAGGATCTTTGGATACATTTTCTTTGATGGAAAATGATGTTAGGGGCTATAAGAGCTAAGATAGGTACATGGGTATGGCCTACAAGACAAATTTGTGTAGCACCATATGACCTGCAATGTTTAGAAATTGAAAAGTCCATCTATCCAATATATTGGAGAATTTATAGATCAAGTGAGACTAGATTTTTGTCCTCAAGCAAATATGAGATAACTTAATTACTATAATATAATCAAGAAAATAATTGGATTTATTAGAGGACATCAAATTTATCACACTGAATATGTTGGTACAAATCTATAATGGAAAAGGAAGAGGCCTTCCTGATCATAATTTTAGATTTTCTAATTCTAGCCGTTCTTTATTTCTTGTGTCCTATTACTTCCTCCTTTAGTATTTTTTATGCTAAATGTTGTTGGACATTATTCTAGATATGTGATATATTCTTATAGAATTATTGAGACTCATTGGGTGAGAGTAGGATATATCTAGTGGAGTGCTTGCACAAAAAAAATCTATTAGAGTAATACATTAAAAAGAGAGTGGGCTCTTATATTTTTAGTGGAAATGGGCTTGCTAGTCCTCATCCTTCTAGTTGAGGCATTTGGTTGAGTGGAGATTAGTGTATTCTCCATTACTTATTCATCAAAATCCATAGCTAATGTCAACCTTGTAATTAATATTTTTATAAAAAATGAGTTTTATTTTAACAATGATGAAAATTTGTTTCAAACATTTTATTTTAGCAAATTGAATGATCCTCATATAATAGAGGAAAAAGATATTAAAAAAATTATAACCTTAATTGAATTTAAACATGTACATTTTGGCAAATGGAGAAAATAATTCTATGTCTTAGTGGACATTAAATTTATCATAGTATATATGGAAATATGTTGAGATAAATATAATTTTTTTGCAATAAAGAAGAAAGAATATTGAAGAAAGGATTGCATTAAAGCAGAAAGAATGTTTGAGAAAATATTTTAGACTGCTAGAATACATTAAATTTTCCACACTACACGTGATAGGGATGAATGCAAAAGAAAAATATTTTATTCACCAAAGAATTTTAGAGAACAATCATATAGCTTTTTAGGCAACATACTCTAAGATAAGATAATTTTCTTTGTCACTTTCCAAAAACTCTATAAAAGTTAATGAATTGATATGCTTTTCTAGTACATTAATTCCTTGAACATGCTTTTGACTTGTTCACCACATCCAAACAAGTACTTAACGAAATTCCATCATTGTAACACCTCATGCAATGCTAACTTTGGGCACCAAGACATTCAATACTATATGAGTTAAAGGTAACATTGATATAACACAAGTAATTGAGTCTATACCTAGTGAATAAATTTTTGATCATATAGAGTTCCCTTTTCATTTTTATGGGCTTCCATAAATATTTTAATGAACTAGCTCCTAGGTCTACTAGTATCTATCTTTATCAACTATAACTCACATCTTGAAATTAAGTATTAGTTATATAAATAACTTCATTAAGTATTAATTATATAAATAACATCATCATTTTATCTGAATAGAAAAGATCATCATGTTTTATGATGATATTATAAAATTATATATCATCATAGTGTTATGAGTACTGGAAAATCTTACACAAACATAGAACTTTAAGAGAAATGCTACTATTATGGACCATCGTTAAAAAAATAAGTATATAAAAATATAAGAAAAAAACTAACATATATAGAAATATAATAACTCGAATGCATATAAAGTAAAATGCATATATCACATTTATTTCTATGGTAAATAACATCTCAAAATATCATTGTAGTGGCAAAGTAAGAGTTAGGATTTTGAATATGAATATCTACATTTTGAATAAAAAAAATCATGCCAAGTTCACTCGTACCAATTAACTATAAACAAAGATTAGTTAGTTCCAACTCAAATAGATAATTACATTATATATGTACACCTAACTTAGATTGGTACTTACAATATATATCTACGCCTAATCACAACGATAGTTACAATATATATCCACACGTGATTCATATGGATTTTGAGATCTCCTTGAATGAACGTCAATTGAAAAATGGAAAGATATTTAACTTCCTAATATACCAGAAAAAGTTTCAATTTCCCTTAAATTCTATTAGATATATTCACTTAATGAAGAGTAGGCTCTTATAATTTGAGTGGGTTTTTGCTCTCATCCTTTTGCAATTAAGGAGTTGAGTTGAGTGGAGAGTAGGATACTATTCCATGATCTATAGTTAATATTTTATATATATATATTATATATTCAATATTAAATTATAAGTTTATATAATATTGGTTGTAGAAAGAGTCTTTCTATGAAATAATTTAAACAATGATACTTTCAACTATTTGAATCTTGTGTCGATAAGGAATATGTGTAAAGATCCTCATAACGAGGAGTTATATATATCAAAGAAGAATTAGCATAAATTCGATCTTCGTATAAGAGAATTATGAAATTTGTTGAGATCAGAGAAGCACAACAAAGAATAAAACTTATCATAGATATAATAGGAGATAACAAAAATAGGCAGAATTCATTAAGGAGAGCAAAAAATACAATGGAGAACCAAATATTTCTATTTCACACAAGCGTTGGCCTTGGATTGCATCCCAAGGATCAGGAAAATACAAATTTATAGAACAAGAAGAAAGATCTAGAATTTTGCGTGTGAATTTCATAAACATAGTGAGGTTACAAGTCAAATGACAGTGGGTGGAAATTAGTTTAGTTTTGGCATTATTGTTAGAGTGGTTGCGGACAGCGAGGTCAGTGCCAAAGTCTTTGTTACGGCTTCACGTTTAACATTCTCCCACTAGAAGTTGAATGAAGAACCCTGAATCAAATAACGCCGAGTATTACCATGCCTCTATATAACTCATGTTTATTTCTTGGTAGAACCTTAGTGAGCATATCAACAGGGTTCCTATCTATATGGGTATTTTCCAAGGATAATTGCCCTTCCTCCAACACATGCCAGATCCAACGATACCTTAAGTCAACGTGCTTGGTTTTGAGTGAAATGCTGGGTTTTTTCGCCAAGTGAATGGCACTATGACAATGACAATATAACACATACTTGTCCTGCTTTATTCCTATCTCTCCTAGGAATCGTTGCATCCACAACATCTCTTTACAAAATTTGTTGCAACTATGTACTTTTGCTTCTATTGTATAGAGAGCTATTATTATTTGTAGCCTTGACACCCAAGATACTATTGCACCCGCAAATGTATACGAATAACCTGTAGTGGACTGTCTGGTGTCCATGTCTCCAGCCATAACTTCATTTGTAAATCCTTCATGCACAGACTCATTATGACCAAAACATAAACAATAATGACTAGTATGCTTGAGATATCTCAAAATCCATTTTACTGGTTGCCAATGTTGTTTTCCTAGATTGGCAAGGCACTTACTCACTACTTTCACTGAATATGCAATGTTTGGTCGTGTATATACCATGGCATACATTGAGCTACCAACTGATGAAGCATAAGGAATCCTACTCATCTCTTCCTTCTCCTTGTCATCACTAGGACATAACTCAGTATTCAACTTGCAGTGAGCTACAAGCGGTGTACCAACTGGTTTGGCATCATTCGTATTAAACCTGTCAAGCACCTTCTTGATGTATTTTTCTTGTGACAACCAAAACCTTTTATTTTTCTTGTCACGCATGATCCTCATGCCCAATATCTATTGTGATGGACCCAAATCCTTCATTACAAATTTGCTTCCCAAATCCTTCTTCAACCTATTGATCATTTTCTTATCATGCCCAACAATCAACATGTCATCCATATATAACAATAATATTATATACTTTCCTTGATTATAACTCTTTATATAAACACAATGGTCAACTTCCAACCTGTGAAAAGTATGTTCCAACATGAATGAGCCAAATTTCTTGTACCACAATTTATTGAGGTGGTTGTTTCAACCCATAAAGAATCTTCTTCAACCTGCAAACAAGGTCTTCTTTGCCTTTTTGTATGAATTCTTCTAGCTGTCCCATATAAATTTCTTCCTCCAATTCACCATGAAGGAAAGCAATTTTTACATCTAGCTATTCACATTCTAAGTCTAAAGCAGGAACAAGACCAAGAATGACTCTAATGGATGACATCTTAATAACAAGTGAGAAAATTTTAGTGAAGTCAATACCTTCCTTTTGGGCAAATCCCTTCACCATCAACCTTGCTTTATACCTGTCCTTCTTTTTGCCACCTTCATGCTTAATCATGTAAACCCATTTGTTTTATAGAGCCTTTCTACCTTTTGGGAGATTTACCAACTCGCAAGTTTTATTTTCTAGAAAAGAGTTCATTTCTTCCTCCATCACATTCTTCCATTCTTTACTATGCTGAACTTTACAAGCTTCTTGAAAACAATCTGGCTCACCCTCATGAGTCAATAGTATATAGTTTGAAGGAGGATACCTTTGTGAAGGCTTATGAGGCCTAGAAGATCTGTGAACCAAATGTGGTAGTGCATTATCAAGTTTTATGTCCTGTAAAGGTTCTTGCAAGGCTTCTTCTTCTTGATGTTCATCACTTTCTACTTGTTGTCCTCCCTGCTCTTGAATTTGCTATTCATTTCTTGCATTGGTGGGATGTTTTCTTGCCACTCTTCAAACCTGTTAATAAATTTTTTGACCTGCATCTCACCTATAGTCTTCTTAAACATTTATGACTCATTAAATATAACATCCCTACTTCTAATAATTTTATGTTGGACTAGATCCCATAGACGATAACCAAATTCTTCTTCCGCATTTCCCAGAAAGATGTATTTCATAAATTTATCATCTAAATAAGTTATATTTTCTTTAGGAATATGTACAAATTGAAAAATGGAAAGATATTTAACCTCCTAACCTACAAGAAATTTTTCAATTCTACAATTATATTAGAGAAATTCCTTAATGAAGAGTAGGCTCTTTATTATTTTATATATATATATATAAAGGATTACAAATTTACATAATATTAGTGGTAAAAAAAAGCCCCTATCTAAACTAATTTAAACAATAATACTTTCAACCATTTCAATCTTATGTATCTTATGTGAATAAGAAATATGTATAAAGATCCCCGTAATACATGAAAGAAGAATTAGCAAAAATTTGAATTTTGTAAAAGAGAAGTATGAAACCCCTTGACATGCAAACAAACACATTCTAGAATATAAAGCTTTGGGAAAGAATTATAAGTTAAAATTATCAAAATTATAACATTATGTATTCTAAACTAATCTAGAAAATAACTTAATATCTCAGAGTTTGGCACTGTAATTTGAGTGGCTTTTTGGCTCTCATCCTTTTGTAATTAAGGATGGATTTTGAGATCTCTTTGAAGTCTCTCTTGAAGGGAGAGTAACAATCAACCACGAATGTTGTTCGTCAATTGAAAAATGGAAGATATTTAACCTCTTGATTTACAACAAAAAAATCCTTAAATTTTATTAGAGAAATTCACTTAATGAAGAGTATAATTTGAATAGCTTTCTGGGTCTCATCCTTTTGTAATTAAGGAGGTTAAGGAGGTTGGTTGAATGGAGAGTCATTTAACATTTGTTACTTGTTACTTAGTTGTTGCTATTCATCTATATATAAAATATATAATTACGATTACTTAATATTGGTTGGAGAACCCTTGGAAAAGCTCCGCTGGAAATAATAAACAATGATACTTCCAACCATTTCAATTTCCAATTTTGTGCAATTAATAAATATGTAAAAAGTCCTCAAAAATATATATATATATTATAAAATAACTCAAATAATTCATTTTCATAAAGAGAAGTATGAAATCTCTTGACACTTAAACAAACACATTTTAGAGTATAAACTTTGGGAAAGAATGACATTTCTAATGATTGGATTTTTCTAATTTTATAGTATTTAAAAGTTAAAATTATCAAAATTATAATATTCATATAGTTTTGCACTGAATATGCTGTTTAAATTAGCATAAATTTATCTTAAATATAAATCTAACATGAGCCGAAAAGATTTAATTTTTTCAAATATATTTTTTTTATGAGCTGACATTATTTAAAACTTTAATTATGAACTGACATCTTTACATATCATACTAAGCTGTTAAATAAACTTATGAACTGAATAAATATTCCTGTAACAAAAAAAAAGCCATGAATCTGAATCTGAATCTAAATAGTTCACACTGAATGTAACGTGACCGGGATGCAGAATGCGACAAAAGTTAATTATGATTCTCCAAAGAAAAGCATTACAGAGAATGCTGTTCTCAATAGGTAGAGTTATTTATTTAGGCAACACATTTCAAAATTGGAGCATTTTCGTGGTCTGGAAATCAAAGCATCTATCTTTTCTATTACATTAACATCTGGATTGAACATACTTCTAAGTTGATCAATGCAAAACTACATGCTTCGATCACATATTATCACCTTCTTTCTTCCCATATTATCACCTTCTCTACAGCATTCTCTTCGCTACGCTCTTCAGCATTCCCTTTGCTACGCTCTTCACTCTTTGCTCTCTTTGCGTAGCGAGGGGCAAATAGTTCATCGCTTACTGTTACTAATAGTTTGTCTTTGGTGCTGGAGTGCAAATAGTAGGAAAGTGTCTCCTCTTGTTTCAAACATTCTGAGATCTTTTTGAGAAAGTCCATAAAAGAGTAGAGTGAAATCCATGAATCAGCCTTTGTGGAGTAATAATTTCGAGTATCTTCCAACATCTGTGCTTCAAAATCGTTTTCATACAAACCCACTCCTTTATCGTCCATTCCAATGTCCACGAAAAAGTTTAAAACGTTTTTCACCAATGTCCAATCAATTCGCTCTCCCTCACGCTCATTGTGAATTAGCGCCAGCACTGCATTCCTTGCAGTAGCCTTGATTTCATGGTACACATGCTCCCGGAAACACATGAGCCCCACATCTCTGAGAGGAATCAAAGAGTTAATATTTAAAGAGTAACTATCCAAAAAACTTAACAGAGTAACTAGCGCGTGTACCATCACTTTATAGTTTTCCCAGCGTTTGACAAGTTGTTTCAACATGACCTCTCCATCCTTATTCCTGAGATCTGGCAAAACGACACCCACTAGGTATTCTTGTAACCAACCCTTGTATTTATCATACAGTTGTTCCCCTTCAGGAGGGTTTTTTCGGAGATTGTTGTAAACAAGTTTGTAAGTGTCCGCGTGGTCGTTTGCAACCAACAGTTCGGCTTCTGAATCACCTTCCAAGATCCTTGCCAACCTTAAGAAACGCTGGTATAAAACGTCCCACCCCTGCTCCATCTCGGCCACAATACCAACAATTCTTCTTTCACCAACTAGAATCTTCCTGAAGATTCAAGTTGAATTGGCCTGCTGATTCAAGTTCAATCTGCCTGCTTAATGGTGGAAACAATCAGCAAAGGCGAATGCATTAATCGAACGAGAGAGCCCGAGAATTACAGGACATCACACAGATCAATCAGATGCATAGTCGGTGGCAACCACAGTTCTATTCCAGCAGACCACAACTGTAGATTTAGATAAATCAGGGAATGTTTTTTGTTAACCAGATGTGCATATTAATGAATGTGATTCTGACTCTTAGTTTTCATCTTCCAAGAGTTCAGTTGACTCTTGGTTTTCATCTTGGTTTTCATCTTACAGGAGACTAGTTAGACTTTCAATAACTATTGGAATTTCTTTACACCTGTTCTACGATTTTAAGTTAAACCAAGTCTAAAATTTATTTCCAGTTAACTATTTATTTCAAATTATAGAGCCAATTTTATAATTATAAATGAATGGTGAATATGAATATAATGATAAATAAATATAATTTTATTCTATAATTATAATTAATGATAATGAATAGTGAATATGAATATATGATGTATAGATATAATTTTATTATAAAAGTTAAGTATTGACTTATTTTTAGGTAAATAAAAATATATAGAAAAATTATATTTTGAATTTGTTAAAAATATAATAATATGTGAATAGGAAATAAAAAGGATTTCGAACAATTGAGAATTATGAGAGGCATTCATGGCGGTTTTGGGGCACTGTCACTTGATGACATTCTGGGCTAAGCCCTTAAGGTTTACCAGGCTTGCTCTAATTCTACCTGCCTAGCTAGCAATTTATCTGGTGTCCTCCGTTCTCGAGCCCCGCGTTTCTCTCACCAAATGTTACTCCATTTATTGTCGGTAGCTGAGGATATGGACGAGGCAGATATCTCAGTAGACCGTCATCCCCATGAGGTCAACAGGCTACACCATCGTGCCGTTTTGGGTCCGAGATCATTCGCTACTACTCGACAACCTCTGTCGACCTGGTACATCTATGCCCCATCACTCCTCCTCCGTTCATATCGACAAAGTCCCTAGTTTGGATTGCCCCCCTCTTTCCCCGGCGACTTTGAACATGTTAGGCTCTTGTTTGCAATCTTCGCCCTCCTTAGATACACCACTCCCACAGCTCCCCCACGTCTCTGCCCCGCCGGGCTTCCCATCCATCTCAGGCATCCCTCTTATAGGGACCATCCCCTTCTCAAACCCTCCACATTCTAGTGGCCCTTCGAACCGTGGTGGCCCTAACCCTAACCCTAGCACCCCCATTTGCTCGGGATGTTTCAGCTCCCCGATTCCCACTCCTAAATCCACTCCATCCACCCCTTAGACTGTGAACCAAGGTATTCATGGCTTGCTCAAGGATTAACCAACGGCCCACCGAATAGAAAAACTCAAGAAAGGTCAGTGCCTTAGGGTTGCGGACAAAGATATTAACCTTGCACTGGGTGAAGATATCTCGATAGGAGAAGTGGACAACATGGCCAAGAAATTCCTAGTCGGCCGTGTCCGTGGGTGGAGCTATACCATCGAGAGGCTCCGGCTTTGGACTGAGAAAATTTGTGGCACCTTACTAAAATATCTGCCCATCATTCATGTACTGGCACGGGGTTGGTTTTCCTAGTGCTATCACCAGGAGGAATACATGGACTAGATATTAACCCGGTTCTGGCACATTGAACTTGCACCTGTGTTGTTGAAGAGATGGGATCCTCTATTCAATCCTAAGAGGGAACAATTAGGAGCTGGGTTCATCTGGATTCATTTGCCAGGTCTTCCATTGCAATACTTGACCCCTACTATTTTCAAGCACATTAGAAACGCACTTGGTACCTACCTAGATCATGATCAATCGTTTGAATCATGGGGGATCATGACTATGGCTCGCATACTGGTACACCTCGACGCTAGGGCAGGGTTGGAGGAAAAGATCACCCGACATTGGCATCATTTCTCGCGTTAGCAAAATCTGGAGTATGAAGGAGTGTCATTCTAGTGTAGGCATTGCCATAAGGTTAGACATCTATACAAACATTGCCCTTTGCTCTCGACTGCTAATCCAGCTGCTACTAAGGGTACAAAGCACTGTCAGACAGAGGAACCGATGGTGGACGAGTAGCCCACAGATCTGGATTGTCCAAAGGATGTTGTTGGGAACACTGTATAGAAATCCAGTGCCTCTCGTATGCCGCCTCCTTCCCCTCCTATAACTAGATCCCGATCTGCTACGGAAGTTGCTCCTACATCAGGTCTGTCTCTCCTCCATTCTCCTCTACTCTATATTTTAATCATTTAATTTTCGCTTTGGTAGCATATGCATCCTCCTCATGTTTAATTACTTCTCACATTACTTGTTCAATAGAGCCTCTGTCACCTATCTTCTGTAACACTATGTCGATTATCCTTGGATAGGAAGGTGCGCATCTGCCATCTACCCCCAACCTTAGGCTCACACTCCTACAACCTTTGCCCCCAACAGGAGACTATCCATGATGTGCTGCACTTGGGTATTACACCCTCTAATTCAAAACATAAGCCCACCAGAGGGCGACCATCCAAAATAGCCAAAGCCATAAAAATAGCTGGAGACAATGTTGCCAAAGGTGGAAAAAACACCATTGATTGGGTGCTTAGAGCAGCGGACAGCCTCGCTAATGTTCCTCGATGAAATGACTCTCCTTCAACTGCAAGGGCATGGCCAACCCCTCAAAAAAATTGGCTCTCAAGAGATTCTTGAGTAGTGAGCCCTGTGACATTATTTTCCTTTAGGAGACCTTGGGGTCTTCCAAGCTAATTGTCAAGACCCTTCTTGGTATCATGTCTAGGTGGCACTTTCAAGCCTTGGATGCTACAGGGCGATTTGGGGGCCTTGCTCTTGGGATCAACCCTCATTCCATCAGGGTGATTTCATCATGGGGCGGTCAAGGTTTCCTTGGTATGGATATATTTTCGGCTAAACTTGGAAAACATATTCATATCATGAACATATATGCCCCCTATCAACATAGACTGGCCTTCTGGCAGTGAATTCTGGATAACCTTGTGATCAATGAATCAACTATATTAGGGGGTGATCCCAATTTTTCCATAGGACATGAAGAATCTTAGGGTCATCACTCGCAGCTCGATCCACTCCCATATCAGCTGAGCTATCTCTTGGAACAATATGGTCTTATTGATGTACCTATGAATAAGAAGATGCCTACTTGGCATAATAGACGGACTGGAGAAGCAGCCCTGGGGCGAAGACTCGATCAATATCTCATCCAAGATGACCTGCTTGTCACCCTTACAAACTACAGACAATAGGTGGGCTTCGAAGGCATTTCAGATCGCTCACCTATATATCTAGAATTGGTTGGCTCCTTTAACAAACTTAGAGCCTCCTACAAGTTCAATTTGACCTGGTTAAAGGACCCTGAATACCTTAAGATGGTCTCGAATTATTGGAAATCTCATCCCCCTTCAATTGAGCAAAGAAAGATCATAGGTTTTTGCAATAACCTGATAAAACTCAAGCGGTTATCCATTGATTGGGCTAAAAGGAAAGAAGCTAGGGAGGAGCACACCGTAGCTCACATTGAAAACCATTTGGCCACCTTAACGGATGAACAAGGTAGAGGCTTCATTTCCATTGAAGCAAAATTACATCTCGTGGAGTTGGAAGCCCAAAGATCAAAGATCCTATAGGACAGGGAAGAAACTTGGAGACTCAGAAGTAGGGCTATATGGTTACAAGCTAAGGATGGTAACACTAAATTCTTCCACAAATTTGCTAATGGAAGAAAAGCTAGCAACACTATTTGGCAGCTTCCCTCGGATCAGGGACTGATAGCTAATACACATCCACAGTTGACATAGATGGGCATTGCACACTTCAATCTGTTGTTCAAAGTTCCCCCAGGGGCTACACTTGCTAATATCATCCACATTGCAGGGCACTTTCCTAGATTTGTGGAACCTGACTTGCTGGAGGAACTCAATAAACCTGTCATCTTGGGGGAATTGGAGAGCACTATGAAGTGGTTCAAAAACGATAAAAGTCCGGGGTTGGATGGATGGCCAGTGGAGTTCTACCTTACCTTCATCGACATCATTGGTCCTGACCTTCTTGAAGTGCTCAAAGAAAGCGGTATCCTGGACAGATTGTATGAGCCTATAAACTCCACCTTTATTGCCATCATTCCCAAGTTGGATTCCCCGCTATTTTTTAATGATTTCAAGCCTATATCCCTGTGCAACTGCCTTTATAAAATGATTGCCAAGATTATAACTAATCGTATCAAACCGATCCCATTGGATCACATCTCCTCAGAATAGTTTTCCTTTCTGCAAAATCGACAAATCCGTGAGGCCATTGGCATGGCACAAGAGGCTCTTCACTCTATCAAACTGAAGAAACTGAAAGGAGTGATGCTAAAAATTGACCTCTCAAAGGCTTTTGACCAGTTTAACTAGCTATACCTTCAGATGTTACTCACTCATTTGGGATTCCCACCAGACTTTATCAGATGGATTATGTGTTGTATTAATTCGATATCCTTTGCAATTTTAATCAATGGATCAACCTCCCACTCATTCTGAGCAAAGCGGGGACTTAGGCAAGGATGTCCCCTATCTCCAGTTCTATTTCTATTGGTCATGGAAGGTCTCAGCAAAAGGATTGCATCGAAGAAGTGTGAGGGGTGACCCAAGGGCCTTAACATAATGAATCAATGCATACTAACACATCTACTCTTTGCCAATGACATCCTGATATTTCTTGATGGGGGAATTTAGGACATCACCACTCTCACAGAGATACTAAGGTTATTCAGCTCTGCCACAGGGATGGAATTTAACCAGGTCAAATATACTATATCCTTATCATAATATACACAATAGGAAATCAACCTTGCTCTTCAAAACTACCCTTTTCAGAATCAGGCCCTAGAGCAAGGACTGAAGTAATTGGGATTTAGGATAAAATTAGATGGATACAAAATAGCATACTCGACATGGTTGATTCCAAAGGTGGAAAAAATATTAATCATATGGAGCCATCGACTTCTATCCAGGGCTAGAAAAATGGTGCTTATCAATCAATACTTGAAGCCACACCGATTTACTAGATGTCCTTGGCTTGGATCCCAAAAGGAATTATACAAAGGATACAGATAATATGCTGCCAATTATTATGGAAGGGACATAAGGAGGGGAAACCCTATGATTGGGTCAAATGGAGCAGCATTGCTATCGCCAAAAAAATGGAGAGGTTGGGGCCTAAAAAACCTATCTGCCCTTGCACAAGCACTTGCGGCCAAACTTGAATGGCTACTCCTGAAACACAAGAGCCTATGGACGGAGGTGATCACATACAAATACATCTGGCCGAACTCAGTGTTGGATTGGCTAAGGCTACCATCTTGTAACAAAAATGGTATATCAATAATTTGGAGGGCTGTAATAAATACCCTCCCCATCATTAGAATGGGATTCATATGGAGGATTGGTAATGGAGGGTCGGCCCATATTGGGATTGACCCATGGATTGGATGTGGGAACTCCCACCTCCTTCCACCGAACCTTATTTCCATCCTCAAACAACTGGATATTGTCAATATAGCACAAATTGGGGACCCTCATAATTCAAAAATATACCAGCAAGCTTAGTTATCATGGGAAACACTGGATATACCAGCTCAATGGCACATAGAGTGGAGCACCTACTTGATGGCTTTAACTGAATCCCATGTGAGATTAAGGGATGAGTCGGATGAGTTGCTATGAGGACTGGCACAACATGGGACCTATACCCCAAGGGACGGATATTCAATAATACATGCAAGACAGAAACCACAATTAATGAAAAGTTGGTGGTGGAATATCTAGAAGCTACATGGTCCTCCCCGCTCTCGATTACTCATGTGGAATATCATTTTGGACAAAACCCTGACTGGAAAAAGTCTCAGGAAATGAGCATTTCCAGTACCTACATGGGGTGTTCTTTGTAGATCAGAGGAGGAAACAACCAATCACCTATTTCTCACTTTCCCTACTACTCAGCAAGTCTGGACACAGGCCTTACATCTTCATAATATACCAATCACATGGACCGGGGATGACATGAATATGGCCTAGAATAGATGGTGGGATTCGGCAACGCACCTGAAAGCTAGGAACTTGCCCCTCATAGTGTCTTGGCACATTTGGATTTGATGAAACAACATTATCTTTCAGGGGAAACAAATCGTTTGGACTCAAATTATTCCAAATATCTGTAAGAGCTACATAGAAATCCCGAAAGGGACACATGTTACCCAGACAAGGAATATTATACCGGAAGTCATTAATAAAGAAAAACATAGGGCCTATTTTGATGGATCAGTGCAAGAATAGGGCTGCGGTGGAGGCATCATACTACACATATCGGAAACACATTTTTACCACATTTGCATGGGGCTGGGAGATGGCACTAACAATTTTGCAGAGCTCATTACCCTCTGCCATCTCCTACATTTTTCTATTTTCAAAAATTGTAGACAACTACAAATATTTTGGTACTCAAAGATTATCATAAAATGGATCAATTGCACTACATCATGACATGCATATACACTCAGAACCATATTGGATGATGTATTATTTCTAAAATCACAATTTGATCTTGTTTCTTGTACTCATATCTACAAGGAACGCAATGCATCCGCAAACAGGGTATTGAAAGTGGAAACGCATCATCCTCAAGGAGAATGGCTAATCAGAGAGCACATTCCTACACAGATCTATCAGTACTACCATAGACCTTATATGGACTAGGATATACAGAGGGCAGAAAGGCCCTAGTTCCAACAATTTTTTGTGCTAATATTTATGAATCAATTTTGAATATGTAAATAAAATTGTATATGAACACGATCAGTATACCTAGTCAAGGTTTTTTGTAGGTTTTTATATCATTTTGCAATAGTTCATAGCTGACCATGGTCACTTTACAACATATGCTGATGACATTTACAACATGTAATTTTCTATGTTAATGGAAATTACGATTTTTCTTCCTGAGAAAAAAAATGTGAATAGTTTTGAAGAGAGGTCTCAAAAATGAGTAGAATTTATCTAACTAATTGAAGCCATAATGAAAATGACTATAATAACTAAAAAACTATAATAATTATATCAAGAGTTAGGAAAATTGCATTCTATAACTTAAAAAAAAATTATATTGATAGACATAAGTTTTTGTTGTTGTTGAGAAAGTTCGCCTAGATATGAGCTAGGACTATTCTTCCCCCTCACTACCTTGAAAGTCTAAGTTTGTCAATTATTTGGAAACATTATTGAGCTTGTGTTCAATCTTGTGGACTTGTTCCTATAAGGAATCAATGTAGAAGAATCTTTTTTCATGATCTTGATTCCTTTCTTAAAAATTCCCTTGCTCAAAATAATCTTCAACCTAAAATATAAATCCACATATGACATATAATTCATCTGCCTAGAACAAGTATTAGCATTGTTAGGAATCTTTCTCAACATCAATGTTAAACAAATACATTTTCTCACTTCAAGTTTCATGCTTAATGCTTTTTATTTCTTTCTAAACAGATTAATGAGTGATTTCTTTGAACCTACAAGCAACATATTCCATGCTTAGGTGTCTCTACTTCTTGAGCCTTATGTTAAATATATAGAAATTGGAAAAAATAAAATTTTATGGTTAAAATATTTAAAAGAATTTCAAATTGGTCTCATTGTTATACATTTTGACTAATCCTTTAGTTTTTTGTTTGTTTGTTAATTTTGTATTAAATTTAGCAAATATTTATTGGAGTTTCAAGTCCAGGTTGTGCAATCCAGAAGATCTTCAAAGTGTTGCATCAATTTATATCCTCAAAGATTCAATTAAAAAAAGAGAAAACCACACATGTCATATACATCCATCTTAGTCATGGGGTTAAGGGCTTACAAGGATTTATCTCTCCATGTGTAAACGTGGAAGAGACAAAGACAAAGACAAAGATAGAGATAGAGATAGAGGCAGAGGAAAAGAAGGAAGCAAACAAAGAGGAAACATAGACAAAAGCAGAAGTAAAGCTGGAAGTTTAATAGGAAAAATATTTCATGACAGAGAAAAAGGAACATAACCAATGTGGTTCTGCAAATATTTTTAATTCTAATATTGATTTCCAGTGTGTAGGTACACATAATGATTATGAAGAATAGTTAAACTTCCTTGAAGGATGGATTTCAACACCATGATTTGAAAATGTCTGCATAGAAACTCTAGAAATGAATGTTGAAGACAACTTTGATGATGAAAACATCAATGAATTTTTTAGGTATTGGAGTCAAGAAGAGATAAATTTGTATTATGATCTTATTGTGCAACATATTGTTGATGAAAAGAACACAACAAAAGATGACATGTGGAAACAATCTTCTTCTTCTTTGTGGTTGATTTTTGTAATAAATTGTTTACAATTTTGTCTGAGTCATTAGATGTTTTTAGAAAACAACCTGTACATCCTAGAAAGGTCATGTTTGTTTGTGTCTCTTAGCAAGGCTGGACAACCCAAATGTTTCATTTTGTATAAGCTCGGTAGGATACTGGGAAAGTATTTCATTTCGTACTGTTTCTATTAGCTTGTTTTTTGTGTTGGAATGCAAGTAATGGGCAACACTCTCCTCCTCTTTTTTCAAACACTCTTGGGCCTTTCTACAAAGTTAGGAAAAGAAGAGTGAAATCAATAAAGAAACCTTTTTGGAGTAATAATTTTGAGTATATTTCAACATGTGTGATTCAAAATCGTTCTCATACAAAACCACCCCTTCATCGTCCATTCCAAAGTCTAGGAAAAAGTTTGAAATGTCTTTCAGCAATGACCAGTCAATTCTGTCTCTCTCATGCTCATTGTGAATGAGCACCAAATTTGCATTCGTTGGAGTATCCTTGATTTCATTTTACACATGCTCATGGAAACACCTCTCTGAAAGGAATCAAATAGTTGATTTTAACAAAGCAACGATCCAAAAATATGAACCAATTTGAGAGCACTTGAACCATCACATTATGGTTTTCCTAGTGTTTGACAAGTTATCCCAACATCACCTCTCTATCCTTATTATTTAGATCTAGAAAAATGAAACGCACTTATTCTTGTAACAGTTTATTTGGAGTAGACATGAGAAGGACTTTGATGAAATATGTTGTAAGAAATTGTGTTAGTGTCCACGTGCTCTTCTCAGAGAAACTATTGGGCTTTTGAATCTCCTTCCAAGATCCTTACCAATGTTAAGAAACACTGGTATAAAATTTCCCACCCTTGCTCCATCTCAACGACAATACCAATTCTTCTCCCTATCCTTCTTCACACCTTTCCTACCAATAATTCTTCTCTCTATCTTCCTTTACAGTAAAGTTTATCATGTTTGGCCATAATGTGGAAATATTCTTTGATAGTGACTGATGTGTTGTTGAATGTTAGTTTTGATGTCCTAATTTCAAATTCAGAATTAGAAACAATTGCTTATCATTTGTTTCATGTGCATAGGTTTCCTTTATGGTGTTTGTGAATGAACAGGGAAATTTATGTCAAGTTTGATGTCAAATTCGTGAGAAAAATAGCATAAAAGTAAATTTATTAAGAACAACAAACAAATATACAACAAACCATCAAAGTGAACACTTAACATAGTGTTTTGATGAAGGAGTTCACCCCTCCTAGGCTACATCTCCTTGGTCCAGCTTCCATGCCTTGGGCCTCTATATTAGCTCAAAATGGAAAATAATGTTGTTTACAATGCTCTAATGCTCCTAAAACCTTATTCAATGTCATCCACACATCAAAATTATCCAGGAATGGCTTTTCCTGATCCCAATTCGGTCAAAATTTGCAAAAGTTATGGAAAAATCAATTTCTCCTAGTAAATCTCCACTAAAACTAGAGAACTCCAGTTAGTCCCGCCAAAGATGGAGGAATTTCTGAATTTATCAAACCACTAACTTCTTCGCCAGGTTAATTGCACTTATTTATCATACAAACTCAAATTATTTATTGGATAAGTGCAGTTTAATTATGGTTAAACTGGATTAGCGTATAATCCATGCGTTTAGCTTGCAGTTTTCACAGTAGTGGTCACAAGGTGGCATAAATGATACTGGTTTTGTGTTTTCACTGGCTATGGGTTCTATGGTAATAATCGCATTGGAGGGGGATTGGCTCGCGGGCTAGCTTTCTCCTCCCCTCAATTGCAAACTGTTAACACGATGAATAGAAATTGTGACCATAGATTTGTAAGAACCATTATTGTGGTAGAATGGTAAGGCGTGAGGTTTATACGGGAGAGGTTGTAGGTTCGAATCTGCCGACCTACCCATAATTTTGCTTGTCACTACTCACAGATAGCCCAACCTTTGGGGTGGGACACGTGGCAGCCTCCGGGCTTGCAAAATGTCCCCTCATTGGTCCACCTCCGACCAATAGAATCGCTCCAAATCACCAATTTGCAAACCAATAGAAATGTGTCGCTTGGAGAGACTTGGTTGGATGTTGAACATCCCTTTTGACTTTCCCAATCACCTGGCACGTTAGCAATACGGACTGCTAACTATGCAGTGACTGTACCATTTTTTTTGCAAAAATTCTTATCTTTGGCCAAGCGAACAGAACCCAATATCTTCCTCATACGAACTCGGTTTTGAGTGAAATGAGTTGTGCTGGGATTGTATCACTGAGCCGGACACAGTTGTCTAGGTTTTGAGTAATTCTAAGAACTTTGATTTTTGAGATAAATACTAAGCACTTGACCAGTGAAGGATCCCTATGACATATATCCCCATCAAAGTTGGTCAAGTTTCACTAAAAAATGATATTTGGAAATGGATAAAGATATCCTTTAATTTATTTTGTTTGTAGATACTGATAAGTTCCAAGTTGAAGGGGATTCCCATTTGCTTTGGTTAGTTTCTAGAAAGACACCATCCTAGTAGTTGGCTAGTTTTGTTTTCCAACAAGATTGCACCACATGATAAATATCTTATAGATATTCAAGAGCTAAGAGATTTATAAATTGCTTCTAGGAATCATCCCAAAAATGAGTTTTTCTTCCGTCTTCAACTTCCTAGAAGTAATGGCCATGTATGTGCTTCCCCTTGCAAGAAAGGTTCCAAATGGATGAACCTACTAGGAGTGTTTATCATCTACTATGTGGTTACTATAATTTCTAGACCATATTCTCTTTCACAAAAATTTTCCTCCATGCAATCACCACCACCATTGTTTGGCTCCTACCCATTTTGTTTCTTTTATTACACTGTCCCATTAGAAGGATCTTTGGATACCTTTTTTATGGAAAATGCTCTTAGTAGCTATAAGAGCTGAGACTAGGTACATGGGTATGGCCTACAAGACAAATTTGTGTAGCACCATATTACTTGCATTGTTTAGATATTGAAAAGTCTAGTTATCCAATATATTGGAGAATTTATAGATCAAGTGAGACTACATTTTTGTCCTCAAGCAAATATGAGCTAACTTAAGTACTATAATATAATCAAGAAAATAATTGGATTTATTAGAGGACATCAAATTTATCACACTGAATATGTTGGTACAAATCTCTAATGGAAAAGGAAGAGGTCGTCCTCATCATAATTTTAGACTTTTTAATTCTAGCAATTATTTATTTCATGTGTCCTATTACTTGCCCTTTCAGTTTTTTGATGCTAAATATTGTTGGACATTATTTTAGATATGTGATGTATTTTTATAGAATTATTGAGACCCATTGGATGAGATTAGGATATAGTTAGTGGAGTGGTTGCACAAAACAACTCTATTAGAGTAATAATTTAAATAGAGAGTAGGATCCTATACTTTTAGTGGAAATGGGCTTGCTAGTCCTCATCCTTCTTGTTGAGGCATTTGGTTAAGTGGAGATTATTATATTCTCCATTACTTATTCATCAAAATTCATAGTTAATGTCGACCTTGTAATTAATATTTTTATAAAAAAAGAATTTTATTTTAGCAATGATGAAAATTTGTTTAAAGCATTTTATTTTAACAAATTGAATGATCCTCGTATAATAAAGGAGAAAAATAAAAAAAAAAATTATAACGTTAAGTGAATTCAAACATGTACATTTTGGCTAATGGAGAAAATAATTTTATCTTAGTGGACAATAAATTTAGCACACTAAATATGACAATATATAGCGATAAATATAAATTTTATGCAATAAAGAAGGAAGAATATTGAGGAAAGGATTGCATTAAAGAAGAAAGAATGTTCGAGAAAGGATTTTAGACTACTAGAATACATTAAATTTGTCACACTAAACATGATAGGGATGAATGAGAAAAAAACATTTTATTCTCCAAAGCATTGTAGAGAATGATCACATAGCTTTTTAGGCAACATAGTCTAACATGACATAATTTTCTTTGTCACCTACCAAGAACCCTATCAAAATTAATGAATTGATATTCTTTTCTATTACATTAATTCCTTGAACATGATTTTGACTTGTTCACCACATCCAAACAAGTACTTCACGGAAGTGTTATGAAACCAGCTCAAGGAAAGATAGAAAAGATAGATCAACGCCTTAGAATTCAGCCTCTTCGAGGGGGCAACCTCCTTTACATACATAAATGAACAATTCTTTGATGATACAAATGACAAAACCTCCTTTCTATATATAGGAGTCTAAGGAGTCACAATATAACCCAGCCAACCTAACAATAATAATATAAAGCCACAAAAATAACAATAGATGGATTCTATGGGGCACAGTAATAACAATAGGGGGATAATAGGGGCACAACAATATTAATAAGGGTTACAACTACAATAGTAATGGGGTAATCACTAGTATTATTGGGACCCAACACCTCCACTACAAACATATTTTTGGGCTATTTTTATGGGGGTTCCACAAAAACCTCCACTAAATGGTCTTTTCCTTGTGGTGTAAACTGATTTATGAAATCCCACCTTTTGTTTTAAATTTTGAATCTAGTAAGTGGGACCCTTTTTCCCGTTTGATTTGGTTTTATAAATTCTTTTACTTCATATACATTAAAAAAAATCACATTACCACAAATGGTTTCCTTCATATAACTCCCGATTAAAACTAATAAGAATAATAACACATCATATAAAAGAGCATATCCATGTCTCATATGTAGCCAATTAGATGCATTCCATCTCACCAAAACCTTTTCCACATCAGATAATATTAATCATGGATCAACATATGAAAAATTAACCTTATGATTACCACAACCCCTTGTCTCTCCATTTTCACGATTTATCTGTATCAAATGCACCACCATAATAAATAAGTGTTGTATATAAACAAAGCTTTTATGCATTATATGAATTACTCTTTTCAAAAGAAATCCATACCAAAAATAGATCATCATAAATATCCACATATGAGCATAGTGTAAAATATCCAATAAAAATTGAAGTAACATCATCATCATGAGTAATTCTGTCAACAACAAAATCTGAGCAGTACCCGAAAACATACGAAAACATGCTCTAAATACCATAATCTAATGTCCCTGCCTGTGAGATGGAGAAGATTTTTCTTGTTGTTATTCCTTGGGGGGGATGATATGTAATAGAGTGTGATGAACCATTTGATGATTCAAAAAGAGTGACCTACACTTTCTGTCTCTGGTCACTAACAATAGGTTGGAGAATGAATTCTTGTTTCGATGACTGACCAACGGGACCAGTGAACATGATAGTTTTTTTGAGGACCTCATAAGAGAAATGAGGGCGTTGGTTGGTAGGTGTTAAGGTTTGTGATGTTGCACGGGGAGAGTGAACTATGCATGAAGCAACAAATTGTAAGTGAGAAACATGTGCCTTAGGTGGAAAAGGAAAAGAGATTGTAGTCCATGTAAGAAACTAGGACAATACTAAGAGGGTGGGGTGAATCAATATTGTAAGAAAAAAAAAACTTTCTTTCACTTGTAATGATAGTAGGAAACCATAAAAAAAATTCAACCATTAATTGATATGAGCATGACAAGAAATATTACCAATAACACAAAAAATACAGAAATTCTTTAATTTTTCTGCAATTTGTTCACAAGGAAAGCTACAAATTGTTACAATATTCTCTAGCCACAACGAGTAGGAAGTTACAAATCTATGACTAATTAGCTACAACTAAAAGGAGCTACAACCGCTTATTGTTTACGAACACCTAGTGGAAGGAGCTACAACCCCTGATCTATAAGCTACAACTTGCTTGGCCTCAATGATTCAATTTTCATCCATTTTCAAACTAGAACCATGATTGACAAATCATTTTACAATATAAAACAATATGTCCAACATCACCTTCAATAATCTCTAATTGCTGATAAACTCACCATCCACACCAGTGAACTCAATTCAACCCAACTTGCACAATGCTACAACACACTTGCAGAATTACTCAATCAATTCCACTTATAAAGAAATTTGCTGCTAAATTACGATTCCTTGCTTTGTAGTATGCTTGCACTTGAATCCTTGCATGAATATATTATTTTCAACTTTTATCAAGTTTCACTAAGTCTTTTGCAAGTTCTCTCCAAGTTATCATTCACTGATCACTTGTTTCTGCAATAAAAACTGAGCTCAACTATAATTTTTTGTTATTTTGGCACTTTACAGGTTTTAGCTGAGATTTTCTATTATTAGAGGGCTCTAAATTTGGCTTAAATGCTTATTTTACCTCTTAATCTTTCCATGCTGCCAATTTTTCCTTTTAAGCTCCTATGCGCTTATGCATTCACCCTTTTTTCCCATAAGAGCATGGGTTATGACCTTGGCTCACAACCTCTGAGGGCTTAGCCATAATCTTCATGCTCTCAGTCATTACTACCACATTGAACCTCAAACTTATGCTTATGCCTTTGCCCCTCACTCATATCTCCTGGTGCTTCTTTTTTTCAACTTTGATTTCCATTTAGGGTCATGAGACATGGATGACATGTCCCATTGGGTCACCTTCTGCTTCTCCCATTGGTTGTTATTGTCACTATGTACTGGCTATGTGTCCTTATGTATCTCTGAGATAATAATGGTCAGCTATTATGCCAGAGCATCTAGATAATTTTTTTGGGGGTTTTGTTTTAAATTTGGAGACCAATGGATGAAACATATATAGAACTGATGTGCCTAACCTCTTGAATAATATCAATATCTCAGCAGAGGGCTGCTATAAATATTTACACAGTGAAATAACTTTTATGATGATGAGAAGAAACATAAAAGTAATATGATTTCCATAGTTTTCAAATTGAAACCTAAGTAATCATAAGTATGAAAACCTTCAAACTATGTTTAAAGGTTTGAGAAAATACACATGAGCTTACAAAAGATGTTGATGATTTATTAATTTTGAGGGAACTAATTAAACAAACAATCCATTAATTCATTCTCTTTATAGATTATCACTTCTAAAAGCTTATAGGAATAGATTGAAATAAAATTATTCCTACCTAGTTATCTCTGCAGGACACAAGTATATGAAGAAAAAACATAATCAATGACACTGGAAAAACTTACAGGAAACACAAACTGTGCAAAATAGAATTCAGAATCCTTTGCTTCGTATTAATGATCTAGAAATATTAATTACATCAGATGTCTAGAAATGCTTCTTCAAGGGTGCAACCCTTAATAACTTGTAAAGAGAGTTATTTATACAACAGTAGGACGAAAAAATATCCTAAACTGGTTTTACAAAAATAGATTATTTACACAATCAAAAACAAAATTGTCTAATGATTTGGCACTATTTTGGTGCTGCGTTGTTTGATGACTATTACTGAAAAACTTGAAAAGTGGTTGAAGCTGGCTGACTGTTCCCTCAAAAACTGAATGTTGTTCAATTACCCTTAATCATGTAAATCTATTAATTCTTCTTAGCGTTTCTTATCTGCGATAGAAATCTTTGTTACCCTCCTGTAGATTTCATCCGTCTTGGTGTATTTAGTAAAAGTGGGTTTTACCAAAAATATATGCTTGATTTCATCCAGAATGAAAAAGGAATCCATGAGTGTTTTTACAATGAGAGTTGGTGTTGTTGATCCTTTGATATTGGCTACTGAAGCTGCATGGGTGCCCACCTCTATTAACTTCTTGACATAATCCTCAATTGGCATAAATTTATCATTAATAACCTTCATAGAAGGTAAACCTTTGCTGACCAAAGGTTCAATCTTGTTGAAAAATCTCTGAACTATGTTGTTAACATTGCTGCGCTTTTCTTGTAGCTGAAGGGTGAGATTTTTCTTAGTGATAATCTTCTTTACCTCTAATATCATTGCAGTTTTGTCGCTTATTCTTAACTCCTCAAGCTCATAGTCATCCTTGGAATTTAGAAATTTGATTATATCTGAGGTAGTCTCTGGCATATCCTCCAGTTGCTTAGTTATGGATTCCACTGCTTCCTGAGATTTTTCCAAGAGATCTTTCTAATTGAAAATTATCTCAATGGAGGGCCAAATCTCCTTGCTTGCTTCTATGATTTCTTCCCACATAATTTCTTTTGCTAAACCCAACTTGTTTCCTATAAAGGAATTTGTGTGTTCTTTCTTCAACATTTCCACTTGGCCCTTGAATCTATTTGTTTCAGTTGTATGTGAACTGTCTGATATTGACTTCATAAGCCTTAATTCTTTGAGTTCATCCTTTAGTTTATTGATTTATCTTGTCTGGATAAACAGGTTCTGAACAACTTCAGTAAATTGTTCAACTCCTTCTGTTACCTGTTGCTGACGTAGTGGCTGAGGTAGAAACTCTGGTGATGGGAATTGCTGCAAGAGAGACTACATCCGTTGAAGTTTGAACGTTCTTGATAGCTTCCTCCTTCTCCTTAACCAATTTCTCTGTATTCTCCTCCATTTGTATTATTTGCAAATTCTATTCTATGATGAGCTTCATCATATCTGACTTTTGAGTCTCTGTATCCTTGATTTCTTTGGCCATTGGATCCTTAGATGCTGGTAATTTCAGTTGTTTCTTTAATGCTGCAACCTCAGTGTTATTTTTCCTAATGAGCTCCTCTGCAACATTTATGTTTGTGGGATAATATCCCATCCTTAGCACTAGGTTTTCCAAAGACTGATTCTTGGTATCCTTTTCTAATGAGGAGAACTTCACCAACTTTAGTTGTGACTGAATGTTGGCCAATGTAACTTGCATTTTTGACAAATTCATAGCAATGTTTTTCAAGGTTGAAGCAATCATCTGTCCATTTTGTTTGTGCATCTCAATTTGATCAATTGGATGAACATCCTTGACATTAAACTCAAAAGAAGTGTGTTTATGGTATTGTTGTGTAGACCTGGGCTGAGGAACTTGGGCCTACAAAATAGCCATTTGCATCTTCCCCTTCTCAAAGTCGAAGACTAAAAGAGGCCTGGTTTGAGAGTTGGAAGAATGCTTCCCGAAATAGGTGTAAGTATTCAACTTCAATTCTTCATTCTTTCATTTTTATTTCACTAAAGACATGGAAGATGTCTTCCTCTTTATTCTTTAGAATGCCTCCAACAATTTGGACTATCTGCTATTCATGAGAAGTGGTAGATTGAGTTGGAGATTGTATAGACTGTTCACCAGACCGTGAATGAATATTCATAGGGACACTGTTTCTTTTTCCTATGAAATACCTTGAGGCCTTGGCTTGTTGCCTCTATTGTAGGTGAAGATTATTCTTCCCTCCCACTCTTGGTTGTCTTTTCCTGTGCAATTGGAGTTTGCATATTTGATGTAGAGACTGCCTACTCCTCAGCCTCTTGGAGGGTATTCTCTGTCCATTCCAATTGATTCTTGAACTGTTCTATCTGAGGCCTAGCTGTATGATGATATGGTGTGAACTTATTTTCCACCTTGAGTTTAGAGATGAATCCCCATAGGTCATATGACCAAGAGAAACTGAGAGAAAATTTCATTTCTTTTAACAGCTTATCTGCTTCCTCCCCTGCTGCCCTGATATTATAAATGAAGGGACCAACTTGAGCTTTAAGCTTAAATTGTGATTTATTTTTGGAAGCTACAAAATGTACTTCATCTGCATTCAATCTATGCCTCAAGTACTCCAGTGCAAAGATTCTAACAAGGAGGTACTTTGGTAGTTTGTAGGGTGGAAGATCACAACCAAAAACCCTGATTTCTATGTAGTTTTGGTAGCAATACCAATCTCCTGTTGCATCTTGATCTATGAATTGAAGTTGTTTGACAATCTCCTCACTAATCCTTGGTAATGGAGTGTTGTTCATAAGGTTGAGGGTTGGATGAATAAATAGTTCTATGAACTGCTTGTATGTGAATTCTTCTTTCTCCTTCATCCCCATTGAAGTCCAAAAAATCACTGACTGTTGTTGTCCTTCTTCATCAAGTTTCTGCAAAGGAAATGAGAATTTGTCTCCTTGAAAATATATAAAAAGATACACAAGTACTGAAGCATACTTGAATACTTATTCAATGTTAAATTTGATAAACTGCTCATGTATGGATCCAATTATGAAATGACTGAAATCATAAATAACAGTAGACTTAGAATCAGAGGAAAACATGGATAAGATACCAAGGATGGCTTCATTGATAGACTGATCAGAGTGATAACCAAGAAAATAGGACATGATAGTAGTAATATGCCTGGTTCTATCAGGAAACATAGATGAATCATAAGCGGGATTTCTCTTTGGTAGAGAACTACCAATTGCTAAAAACAGTTCTAGGGTCTGGGATCCCTTGATAAAGTCCAGTTAGTTATAAGCTTCTATCAGTTTTTCATGAGAAAAAGGATGAGTTGGTGTAATGACAGGGGGCTGCAACATTTTCTCAATTGAATCAGCGTTAATGGGATAGAAGATTTCTCCAGTGGGTGAGATAATGGCTCTCTAGCTGGGATCATAGGATTCATGGCATTTTCTCACAAACTCTGGGGCTCTCTGTATTTGTGGAAAAATATAGTGGGGTAATTGGGATTCCCAGAGCCTAATTTCATCACTCTGGTCAATTAGCTGCTACTCCCACCAACAATAAATTTCAAATAAATCAAATTGAGTAGAAGTCTCAATGATTTTGCTATCCTTTTCAACTAATGGAGTATGGTGGAAATCAACCTGTGGGTGAATTAGAGGATTTAAAACTTCTACAATTGTTTTTCCCTTGGAAGGCATTTTATCAAACGAAACTATGGATTGTAAATGACAAAATGGTAAAAGGAGTTACCATAGTTGAGACAGACAATTGACAAGTGGACTTGGAAAATGTGCTTGTGAACAGGATAAGTGGCTGCTAGAATGTCAGACAGTGGTTGAGTTGTTGAGCACGTGGGCTTGAAGAATAATATTGGTCACAAAATTTAATTGTGTAACCTTTGAAATGCATGACACAGTGTTTATAAAGAGAAAAATGGAGTGGGAGGGTGGCGCCGAACGTTTGGAAATTCATTAATTATCCAACGGGTTGATTAATGGACATTGTTTATAAATGCGTGGAATTTTGTATTATGAATAGTAGGTGGTTTATTGGGTTGAGCAGAGAGGCGGTTTCCCAGGCCATCGCACCGCTTTTGAGGGTCAGGTGGTATTTGGGAGGGGTCACCCAATCTACTCCAGCGATTGACACGTACCAGTTGCGAGGCCGGGGAAAACCACTTTATCGGGCATGTAACGATCGGCCATCGAGCACGGTCAATATGGTTGTGTGCCATTTGATTTGAGTGCAAATGATCAGGCGGTAGATATGAAGTGAAACGTGACGTGGAGGTGGCGTGGGTCGGCGGTAAATGACTATGAAGGATACCGCGTTCGGGGGTAAGACAAAGTGGTTTATGGTTTTGGGATTTCTAGTCCCGAAAGACTAAAAGGTAAGTTTTGTGGTTTATGTAGGTGGTATTAAAGACTGCCCATTCCCCCCCCCCCCCAAGGCGGTAAACTTCGAATGGCGAATGAGGGATGAAAGGGAGTGTGGGACATATGATTGCAGAGGAGTGTGCGGGATGAGAGGTGAGGTGGAGGGAGTTTAATGTGTGAGTGGGGGATGAATGGTGGAGTCGTGATATGATAGGTGGATGCGGTGGCTATGGGTCAGAGTGTTTTAATGAATGGAGTGATAACATATGAATGAAATAAAATAAAGTCAAAATTTTGGTTATTCGAACTCTCGTCATCAATATGTTTCCTAATGTTTTGATCTTTAGGAAATAACCATTTCAACATCTCAAACTTTCACAATTCTACCTACCCTTCTATTCCTAACATTTTTACTTATCCTAGCAACCCAATATTTTTTTTTTTGTGAACAATCTATCTCTATACTTTATTCCCTCCATTGGCTCAGATTAAACTGTTGAGCCAATTTATTTTCTACCTATGAGAATTAATTTAAAACAAATCCAATTATGATGCAACTGTATAATTGGATAAAATAACCTAGTGTGGCATCTAAACAAACTGCACACAACTATTACTTTTCAAACTAAATTTAGAACAAAGTAGTGGCATTTAGATTTGCAACACTTTCAGAGTTGATTTCTTTTTCTTTTCTGTCTAACATAAAATTTTATTTTGCCTTCATTTTTTAGGGCGTGTACCCTAACATTTTCTTTGATATAGACATATTTATCAAAATATTTTCCTAACATTTTTTATTCAATATTCTTTTTGTCCACATCCTATCTTAACATTTTGTAAATATATTTTCATTTTTTGTCTAATTTATTCTAACTTATCAAAACCAAAAAATGCTACAACATTGGCTCCAACTGGGGATTGCTTTCTCCTGTAGAATGTAGAGAACCTACAGATCCATGTGCCTTCTCCTTGAGCTGTGGAGTCCTTTGCTGTAAAAAATCTCAATGACAACTCAAAAAGTAAAATAAACCAGAGTTTTTACAATGAAATGAATTCCAACTTTTTAGTATTGAATGAAATGTTTGAGAAACCTTCCATTTATAGGATAAGTGGAATATATTCCCTCAATATTTTGTAGCAAAAAAGTGTTGTTTCCCTTTACTTCAGCAATTTCTAAAGGACCAAACCATAGGTTATCAAACTTGCCATGTTTTCCCTTTTCCTCCCTCCTGGATTCCCATCTTAGAACTAGGTCACCTTCCCTGAGGTCTCTTTCCCTAGCTCTTCTGTCAAACAGGATTTTCATCTTATTCTAATATTTCTTCAATTTGTATTGAACTTCATCTCTATATTCATTTAGTTCAATAATCTAATTTATCCTTCTTGAAAAATCATCAGGTTCATCTGTTGAGTCCTGTAAGAATTTTAAAGCTGGGAAAGCCAAATTGGTGGGAGAAATTACATCTTTCCCATAGACTAACTGAAAAGGATATTTCCCAATAGATCTTTTTGGAGTTACTCTATTTTCCCATACTGCATAAATTAAATGAGAGTCCCAGCTCTTTTTGTGATCTGCTAGGGTCTTTTTGATTACCTTCACCAGACTTTTATTTGAGGATTCTGCAAGGCCATTACCTTGAGGGTAGTATGGAGTTGAATGATGTAACAAAATATGATATTTTTGGCAAAACTCAATCATTTTAACACTAGAGAATGTTGTTGCATTATCTGTGACAATTTGAGTTGGGCAACCAAACCTAAATAATATATTTTCTTAATTTAATTTAATTACTAATGAATTGGTAGCATTTCTTATTGGAATTGCTTCCACCCATTTAGTGAAGTAGTCTATTGCTGTGAGGATCCATCTGTGCTAATTACTTGAAGTGGGATGGACATCTCCAACAAAATATAATCCCCATTGAAGGAAAGGTGCTGAAATTATTGATGGTATTAGTGGAAGAGCTGCTAGTTTCTGCTTACCAGCAAACATCTGACAAGGAACACAACCTCTGACTTTTGCCCCTACTTGGAAGAACAATGTTGGCCAATAAAAACCTCCCCTTAAAATCTTGTATGATTTTTCTCTCCAAGAATAATGTCCACAAAATATTGAATGAAACTAATCAATGATCCCTTCAATTTTTGATTCTGTTAAACATAATAACAAAATATTCAGTGGATCTTTCCAGTACAAATTTGCATTTATGATGCAGTACTTGATTGCTTTCAATTTAAGAGTTCTACACTAGGCTTTGGAGAATGATGTTGGGCATTCAAAATGGAGCAAAAAATTTACAATGTCTTGATACTAATCTGACAATAGAAATTTGTCATCAATATGTAAAGGGTTGATCTGATATGAAGGTAAAGGATCTTGTGGATTCTTTTCTTCAGGTTGAAGAGAAGGTTCTTGTGGATTCTCCCCTTCTACAAGGACAAAAGGTTCTTGTGGATTCTTCCCTTGTAAAATTAGGAAAGGTTCTTGTGGATTCTTCCCTTGTGCAAGGACCAAAGGTTCTCATGGGTTCTTCCCTTGTACTTCTAAAATAGAATTGATTCCAAGCACTTTGCAATTGGATTCAGCTAGAAGATTGGCTAATCCTTGGCCTTTTACTAGTTTTCATAGTTAGATCAAACTCAAGATTTGAGTGATCCACCTACCTCTTTTCCCATTAGTGTCAGGCTGAGTTAAAACGATTTTTACAACACCATTAGGAACATAAGCAGTAATGGGTGAATGTAGGACATACATCCTGAAAGATTTCTGGGCTTGAATGAGGGCATATGCTTGCTTCTCGATTTTGTCATACTTAAGCTTGACATCTCTCATAGCCTTACTGAAAAAGGCTATGGGCTGGTCATGGGAATATTCATTCGTTTGTAATAGAATAGTAGCAAGGGTTGTTTCTGAGGCAAAAGAAAAAATATTGAATTGTTTTGTATAATTAGGGTTGGCCAAGGTGGGAGCTTCAGAGATAGATTTCTTGATTTGATCAAATGAATGCCTAGAAGAGACAATCCATTTAACTTCATGATCCTTTCGGAGCATAATTTGGGATGAATCTCCTTAAAAAATTAATTTTGCCCGGAAAAGCTTGAATTTCTTTCTTATTTCTAGGTAAGGTCAATGTTTCAATGGAAGACACACGCTTGGGATCAATTACTACTTCTTCCTTTGAAATTATATGGCCCAATAGTTTTCCTTCTTTGATAGCAAATAAAGGCTTTTTAGGGCTCAATGATATCCCAAATTTCCTACACCTATCAAAAACCTTGATCAAGTGCTTTAGATGTTTCTGATCCGATTTAGAAAAAACACTAATGTCATCAAGATAAATAACCATAAATTTGTTTACCTGGCCCATGAAATCTACATCCAAAACTCTCTGAAATGTTGCTCCATCATTTGATAAGCCAAATGGCATTCTAACGTACATAAATGTACCACAGGGTGTAGTGAAGGTTGTCTTTTCCCTGTCTACTGGATCAACATTTACATGATTATAACCTGAAAAACCATCAAGCATAGAAAGTCTTTGTGCTCCTGAAACCATTTGAGGTAACTGATCCATTTTGGGCAAAGGGTAATTATCCTTTAATGATGCTTTGTTCAAATTCCTAAAGTCCACACAAAGTCTGATTTCTCCATTCTTCTTCCTAACAGGGACTAAATTTGCAACCCAATTAGAATATCTAAGAGGGAGAATGATTTGGGCATCTAGCATTTTCTTAATTTCCTTTTCTACAGTTGGTAGAAGGGCTAGATTAATCCTCTTAAGTTTTTGTTGATAAGGTATTGCTTCTGGCTTCAAAGGGATCTTATGTTGTATTAATGAACTTTCATAGGTTTTTAGATCAGCATAGGTCCAAGAAAAAAACATCCTTATAATTTTGAAGTAACTTAACATATTGAGTTTTAATCTTAGGGTCTAGAGATGCACAAATTTTGATGCTTTTGACATCATCATTTGTTTCAATGTTAATTTCTTCTATGTATTCTTCTGAAGAAATGGACTGAGGATTTAGGAGGACATCATTTTGATCAAACAATTTTTCTAAAGGAATCAAGCCTTTGGGAATAAAATTGTTAGACAATTGAATAATATCATGATCAACAATTTTTGAACTAAAATCTGAAGTATCATTCTCACTTGTATTTTCATTTATTTCGGATCTATCTTCATCAATTTGTAGAATACAAAATTGATCTACAACCTGTAGAAAGGATTTCAAATATTCACCATATTCAGATATTTGCCAGTGTTTTAGATTGTCTGGGATAGATGGTCTATACTTGAATTGTATTTGGTAGAGTAAATTAGTTTGATCGGGAAGTTTAAACGAACTAGCAGAAACAGCTAAGGCATCTACATGAATATTTTGATCTCTTGGAATATAAGTCAAATTAAAAGCATCAAAGAAGTTTTCAACTGATTCCCAAACTTCATTTCGGTAAAACCTAATCTTGGGGTGTTTAGTCTAGCAAATATTTCTCACTTGCTTGACAATAAGTTCTGAATCAGTAAAAACACTTCAGTTTTGAACCTTTAAGCTTTTGGCTAATTGCAATCCCAAAATGAAAGCTTCATATTCAACCACATTATTTGTAACTTTGAAGTCGAGCTTACATGATTGGGTAATGTTTTCTTTTTCTGGTGATACTAAAACTACTCCAGCTCCTAATCCATATTTTGTACAGGAGCCATCAAAGAATAGTTTCCATATATTAGTTTGATTTGGTACTGTACTTTCAATTACATCTTCGATTCTAACTTGGGTTTCATGCACTTGATGTGAAGAGAGTTGAAAGCAACTAAAATCTTGGTCAATTGAATAAATGGGATGGTTCCTTGGGTTTCATGCACTTTATTTGAAGAGAGTTGAAAGCAACCAAAATCTTGTCAATTGCATAAATGGGATGGTTCCTTGGTTGGTCTGTTTTGCAAACAGTGTGCACAATCTCACCTCTCTATATAATCTTAGTTGTTCTCCCTCATAAACTGGAATAGTAGCATAAGACATATCCATCTGAAGAGTTCCCCCTAATTTGGCACAACAAGACCTAGAAAGGAGCATTCCAAATTTGGGAGGGATATATGTGACAACTATATCAAGTACTACACTTTTCACTAGGATTTGGGAAAGGGTGACTACTAAATCCTTAGTCAATCCTAAGCAAGGCACCCTTTTAGAATCAAAGGTGTACAAGTCATGATAGGATCTAGTTATGTCAAGTTTCAAATGATCCATGATAGTTTTTGGCATGAGGTTATGTGATGTTATAGATCAAGCATACAATTATACAACATGGAATCATTTGCCTTGAGAGTTACATAGAAAGGAGGCACTATTTCATCTATCATATCTGAGCTAGGGCCAAAAACAACTGCTAGTTTTTCTTGCAGACTAATGATATCACCTTCAGCATCAACCAAGGTATTTTGTATCCATTTGGAGACCTGATTCTTATACCCAGGGTTTTTAGGAAGCTCTGAAAGAGGAATTGGCATGTTAACTCTTTCTAACTCTTTTTCAACATTAAATGTAGTCAAATAATTTTTGTCATTTTGAGGAGTATCAATTGATTGTTCTAATGATCGAATAAAAGTTGTTTGAGTTTGAGCAGTTTTGGAACGCGGTTCAATTACTGGAGTTTCCTTAGGAGGTCTTCCAAGGCCAAGTCTAGGCCTAAGGTCATATCTTTTGTTCAACTCTGCAATTAAAAATTCAGAGAAGGCATGGTATTTAGAATGCTATGAAGATTCTTGATCTTCTTGAACCTGATTTTGTTGTGTAAGAGGAATAATAATTGTTTGATCAAAAGAAGTATCCATATTATTTATATCCTCAGTGATGGTCATAATATTATCATCAGGTTGTTGATTATCTATCAACAAAGGAGTGGGAATCTGCTGACCATTACTAGGTCTCTCAAGAATTTGTAATTGTGGATTTCTTTTATACTGACCTTGATTTTGGTTTTGGGGTCTGGTAATTGTTTGTTAAATTATCCTAGGTTGAGTCTCAATCTTGGAAATTCTATTAGATAGATTTCTAAGAAGAGAAGTTATTTCATCTATTTTGGAATCTTTAGTTTTATTCTTAGAGGAACTAGAAGCCTCTGGTGTCGATTTGAGTTTTATTTGGGCCTTTTCCTCTTTAGATTTCAAAGAGGTTGAAGCAGCCCTGTTTGCTTCTACCTCAATAGCATTTGTTTTCATCTCTTCAAGGGTTCTTGAAGTTCTCTCTCTCAGCATAACAACAAAATAATCATCAAAGGCTTTAGAAAATCTAGACTTTGTTGTTGCTACAGGGGGTTTACAATTAGGGGGCATTTTATGATAAATCTTATTGAATCTTTTGATAAAATATGATACAAGTTCACCAAAATTTCTTTTAAGTTTATCAAACTCAGTGAGAAAGTAAAGAGGATCTTTTTTCACACCCCACTTGTTTTTAAATATGTTTGTAAGTTCTTCCCAATTTCTAATGGAATTTGTAGGTAACTGCCTAAACCAAATTCTTACATTCCCTTCAAGTGATTGTACAAACAACCTCATGTAAAAATTTTCTTGTTCAATATTCATGTTATCTGCAAAGTCTAAAAAGGCTTGAAGATGGTCTTCAGTAGAAGGACCGATTTCTCCATTATACCTGGGAAGGTATTTCAAGTATCCAAATGGGAGTGCATCGAGATTAGGAGGTAAGACTAAAGATGCATATCTAGCCTGTACAATAGCTTGGAAAGTCATACTGAGAGGTGGTGTATGAGGTGTTTGTGTGGATGAAGAAGTCGAAGAAGATGAATAAGGGGTTGAAAAATGTGATTGAGGGGGTGAAGAACTAGTTGGAGGTGAAGAAGGAGGCAATCTCCTAAATTATTTCAAACGAGTTTTCAGAATTATCTTTTGGACCTATGGACGAATACCCTCCTTTGTTTCAAACAATGGATTCGAATACACAAAGAGGGTCTCTTCAGGTTATTCAAAAGTATAAGCTTCAAGTTGTCTGAAAGTGGGAGGAAATGAATAAGTGGTAGGGTATATGAAATCTGTTGGTTTGTATTTTGGTAAATTAACACCCAAGTCAGACTCAGTTTTAGGTGATCCTGGTGGTAGTGAGGGTTCTGGATGAGATTCAAATGAATGGATAAGGCATGCTAATTTAAAATCAACTCCGCTATTTAAGAGTTTAGCAACCCTAGGTGATAGGTGGGAATAATCTGGATTAAGTGGAATGTTACTATAAGGATCAAACGATGCTAAATATTCAGACTGCAAGACTGAAGAGGATGAAGAAGAGGGTTGATCTCCCCTTTTAGAACTAGCTTTTCTCAGAATTTTTTCAGGGTCTGACAGAGGATCAACTAAGCTAGCCTCTGAACAAGATCTGGTGTGCTTAAAAGGTGCCAGTTTGGAAGAGTGGAGTTGCCACGTGAATGATTTTAACCTTTCTAGACCTTTAATCACATTAAAGGAATATAATACATATCATTTCCCCAGGAAAACTTAACGAAATTCGAATCCCCGGCAACGGCGCCAGTTTGATGTTGTATCTCTGAGATAATAATCGTCAACTATTATGCCAAAGCATCTAGATAATTGTTTTGGGGGTTTTGTTTTAATTTGGGAGACCAATGGATGAAACATATATAGAATTGATGTGCCTAACCTCTTGAATAATATCAATATCTCAGCAGAGGGTTGTTATAAATATTTACATAGTGAAATAGCTTTTATGATGATGAGCAGAAACAAAAAAGTAATGTGATTGCCACTATTTTCAAATTGAAAGCTAAGTAATCATAAGTATGAAAACCTTCAAACTATGTTTAAAGGTTTGAGAAAATACGCATGAGCTTACAAAAGATGTTGATGATTTATTAATTTTGAAGGAATTAATTAAACAAACAGTTCATTAATTCATTCTCTTTATAGATTATCACTTCAGAAAGCTTATAGGAATAGATTGAAATACAATTATTCCTACTTAGTTATCTCTGCAAGGCACAAGTATATGAAGAAAAAACATAATGAATGACACTGGAAAAACTTACAGGAAACACAAACTATGAAAAACATAATTCAGAATCATTTTCTTCGTATTAATGATCCAGAAATATTAATTACATCAAATGTCTAGAAATTCTTCTTCAAGGGTGAAACCCTTAATAACTCGTAAAGAGAGTTATTTATACAACAATAGGACGAAAAAATATCTTGAACTAATTTTACAAAAATAGATTATTTACACAATCAAAAATAAAATTATCTAATGATCTGGCACTATTTTGGTGTTGCATTATTTGATGCCTATTACTGAAAAAGTTGAAAAGTGGTTGAAGCTGGCTGACTGTTCTATCAAAAACCGAATGTTGTTCAATTACCTTTAATCAAGTAAATCTGTTAATTCTTCCTAGTGTTTCTTATCTAGGACAAAAATATTTGTTACCCTCCTGTAGATTGCATTCATGTCGGTGCATTTAGTAAAAGTGGGTTTTACCAAAAATATATGTTTGATTTCATCCAGGATGAAGAAAGAATCCCTGAGTGTTTTTACTATGAGAGCTGGTGTTGTTGATCCTTTGATATTGGCTACTGAAGCTGCACGGGTACCCACCTCTGTTAACTTCTTGACATAATCCTCAAGTGGCATCAATTTATCATTAATAACCATCATAGAAGGTAAACCTTTGCTGACCAAAGGTTCAATCTTGTTGAAAAATCTCTGAACTATGTTGTTAACATTGTTGCACTTTTCTTGTAGCTGAAGGGTGAGATTTTTCTTAGTGATAATCTTCTTTACCTCTAATATCGTTGAAGTTTTGTTGCTTATTCTTAACTCTTCAAGCTCATAATCATCCTTGGAATTTAGAAATTTTATTTTATCTGAGGCAGTCTCTGGCATATCCTCCAGCTGCTTAGTTATGGATTCCACTGCTTCCTGAGCTTTTTCCAAGAGATCTTTCTAATCGAAAAGTATCTTAATGGAGGGCCGAATCTCCTTGATTTCTTCTGTGATTTCTTCCCACAAAATTTCTTTTGCTAAGCCCAACTTGTTTCCAATGAAGGAATCTATGAGTTCTTTCTTCAACATTTCCACTTGGCCCTTAAGTTTGTTTGTTTCAGTTGTATGTGAAATGTATGATATAGACTTCATAAGCTGTAATTATTTGAGTTCATCCTTTAGTTTATTGATTTCTCCTATCTGGATAGACAGATTTTGAATAGCTTCAATAAGTTGTTCAGCTCCTTCTGTTGTACCTGTTGCTGATGTAGTGGCTGAGGTAGAAACTCCGGTGATGGGAACTACTGCAAGAGAGACTGCATCCATTGAAGTTTGAATGTTCTTGATAGCTTCCTCCTTCTCCTTAACCAATTTCTCCATCTGCTCGTCCATTTGTTTTGTTTGCAAATTTTGTTCTATGATGAGCTTCATCATATCTGACTTTTGAGTCTCTATCTGCTCGATTTCTATGGCCATTGGATCCTCAGATGCTAGTAATTTTAGTTGTTTCTTTAGTGCTGAAACCTCAGTGTTCTTTTTCTTAATGAGCTCCTCTGCAGCATTTATGTTTGAGGGATAATATCCCATCCTTAGCACTAGATTTTCCAAAGACTAAATCTTGGTATCCTTTGCAAATGAGGAGACCTTCTCCAATGTTAGTTGTGGCTGAATGTTGGCCAATGTAACCTACATCTTTTACAAACTCATAGAAGTGTTTGTCAAGGTTGAAGCAATCATCTGTCCAATTTGTTTGTGCATCTAAATTTGATCAATTAAATGCACATCTTTGACTTTAAACTCAAAATAAGTGTGTTTCTGGTATTGTGCTCCAGTCCTGGGCTGAGGAACTTGGGCCTGCAAGAAAGCCATCTGCATCTTCCCCTTCTCAAAGTCGAAGACTGAAAGAAGCCTGGATTGAGAGTTGGAAGAATGCTTCCAGAACTGGGTGTAAGTATTCAACTTCAATTCTTCACTCTTTCTTTTGATTTCACTAAATATATGGAAGATGTCTTCCTCTTTATTCTCTGGAATGCCTCCAATAATTTGGACTATCTGTTGTTCATGAGAAGTGGTAAAAAGGCGCTACGCACCTATTCCTTGACACTACACACCTATTCCTTCGTGCTACGCACCTATTCCAAAAGCCAGAAACACTTCAAAACTCTTCCAAACTTCCTAAAAATCAAATTAAAGCTTGTACCAAGTAAGTAAAACATTCCTCCTTGTTCAGGGAAGTTGTGTTTGGTGCCTTGGATGTTTGTGGTTTCCTTTAGAAGAAACCCTAGCTAAATTTCTAACATAAACCCTAGCTAATTCTTAAATCCTCTTTTGCAAGTTTTTAAAGGGCATTGCTCTTCTTTTTCACTTCATCCATTTTTATCTTGGCAAATCTCATGCCCTTTCCCTAACATCATCAACATTCACTCCCTAAACCCCACTCCCATTTACCAAACCCTAGCTCTATACTTTATTCCCAAACACTAACTCCCACTTCATATTCCTTCACTACATCCACTTCATTATCAAATCCCTCATACCACATTCATAATACCATACACTACCCTCATTCCCAAAAGAAACCCTTCCTTCTAGCATTCACTTCCTTATACACACCACTCACCTCATATTTCAAAAGCTCTTCATACTCATCAGCTTTCACTTCAAATTCTTAAGCATGGAGATCGATTTAGACTATGAGAGGGAAGAGGAAACTCTCAATGATTCTTCCAGAGAAGCTCATGTACCAAAAAATCCACACAAAGGGGAAAAGATCATCTAGGAGGACACTATCAGTTTCAAGAGTTGCTTGCTTGTCCTCTTGCTATATCTTGTTTTAGACATCAATCTTGCTATGAGATTGCCCGGTTGTTTGTCACTCATCTGCATAATGGCCAAGTGAACCTTGCTGGTGTATTCTTCACTTTTTCACCTACCACTATCTCAGAAACAACAGGCATTCCAAATGTTGGTGAACATTGGAATAAAGGATAGTATGTTGACAGTATAATGAAGAGGCTTAAGCCTAAGTTGAAAAAGGGCCTTAAGAAAGCAAAAAGAGCATGATAAACTCAAAGATCTTGGCTGAAACATCACTGGCCTAGCATAGCACATAACAAAGATCACTCAGGCCAAATTTCAAGAAATTTGGTGAAGTTTTGGTTATTTTTGAATTTTTGAGGCAAAAAACAGGTTTTTCCGGTAGGTGCGTAGCGCCACCAGTGCTCACTTTTGATAGGGACCTCCATTTGAAGAAAAATTGGAATTTTTTGATTCCTTATGAAAATTTATGCATGCTCATAAATTACTAGGAAATTTTGACAAGTTTTGAACCTCCAAAAGGGCCAAAAACACCCAAAAAATGCCCTCTCTCCCACTTTTTGGACACACGGGAAGCAGTCTTGGGAGATGGAAACTTTGGAGGGGAAAATTGACTCCAAATCAAAAACTTAAAGTTGTTGCAGAAAGTAGACTCACAGGGCTTTCCAACGAGCTATCCTACACCTCATTTGGACCTCAGGAAGCCCTCCAAAAGCAGCTTGGGGAAAGAACTACGCATAGAAAAATGGTGCTACACACAGGATGAAAAAGTGGTAATTTTGCTCAAAAACTCTATTTTTCGCCTAGTTTTCTTCTAGTTTGAATTTCTCTCTCTTATGGTCAAATTCATGATGTGACATGTTGTAAATTGATGTACTATGATGTAAAAAAAAAATGACTTGATAAGGTAGATACATCAATTGTAGGTAGTTTAGAGTTGAATGAATCAGTTTCCTAGGTTTTAGGGGCAAGTTGTTCCACTACGTATTTTTGTGTTCCTAGTTTAGATATGGTTGAAACTACCCCTATTCTCATGGATTCCACTCATAATGTATATCACAGGTGGTTTGGAGGTCTATATCATCTGTTTTTTCAGTCATTTGTCAGGGTTGGACTCTTGTGGATGCATTGAGCACTATTGTACATCATTTCTGCAGTTTGGCAAGGAAATAAACAAGGGTTTTGGAGCATTTTGTGGGATTATTATGGTAATGTGATTTAGCATTGTTTTTCTCTCATTTATTCAGTGATCTTATGTTTATGTGTGCCATCATCTCTTTTATTCTTCATAGCTAAATGAATCAAGTGTAAAAGGTAGAATTCATTGATGTTTCAGTGCTCTGCCTTGGGGTTTATTTAGTTTTACATGTTTTCTACTGTTTGAATAGGAATCATGACTTTTTCATACCCTCTCCAGCTCCTCACCTATCTTTAGACTCACCATTACACTCATTTCAAAGTGCTGAAACACTTGCCTACCTTTCCCCACAGAAACCTCTGCAAATCTGTGTTGATTTCCCAGACCCAAAGCTGCCTTCCCATTTGATCTAGCAACCCAGCCATTAAAATCAATCAAATTCCTCTGAGAAAGCATACCTAGCCTAAAATTAGTTTTTATATCAGTCATCTCAAGCCTTCCTTGATAAATTTTCATTGAGATTGACAAGGAGGGAGTCCTCTCCCGACCTGGTAGGGCTAGCTACCAGGTTAAGCGTGGTTTGATGTTACTCTAGACCTGCCTTTCTCAGCCTGAGGTAGATTTAGGCACTAACATAGTGGCAACCATACTAGGGAACGTAGTTTTATGTTCCTCAGCAAAATGTAATCAAGTTCAGATCTGATTGTTGATGGTGAACAACGATCAGACACAGCAAGGTTGAAATCATTCACCTGGCGACTCTAAATCAGTTTCGACATCAGATCCAAGGACTCCACTAGAGGATGAACTTGATCAACAGAAACATGAAAGGACAATATGGAGAGATCAGGCATTCAAGTTGGAGTTTCATCCAAGACATTATGTTCTTTGTTATAAATTATTTCTTCTCTTTTCCCGAGAATGCCAAGAAGGCTTTGCAAAGTATATTGTATTTGAGAAAAGATCCTCAGCCTGCATTTGATTCCTTCCCTTTGAAGATTGTGAATACCAAATATTTGCATGCCTTTGAGCTTGATCAATACCCTTTTCTGAAGCTTGTGATGACCCTCTTCAAACTGATGAGCTTCAAGAGACCAAGACTGATTCTACTCCTTCTGTACATATTCCTATACCTTGTAAAATTCCAGATCAATACAAGCCTCTGATTTTACCTCCTATATCCCATGCTTTCCCTAAAAATCATGACCTATATCTACTAAGATTTTATGGTGAACACAAAAACATCACTACTGAGAGACATGTATTGAATTTTGAGTCTTTCCTTGACCTTTTGAAGTTAATGAAGAAGATGTTAGTATTAGGATTTTTGCTCTTTCTTTGCAAGGCAAAGTCAAGAGTTGGTTCAAAACCCTGCCTGATGCGAGTATCTAAGATTTCCAGCAGTTCGTCAAAGTTTTCCTTGACAGGTGGGTGGTCAGACAAAACCCTTTCTTGATTATAGAAGAGTATAACTAGCTGAAAAGACTGTCAGGGGAGACAGTACAATAGTTTTATGCCAGATTTAACCAAGTCTATTTGTCGATGCCGGCTAATATAAGACCTCCTCATGGATCCGCTCTCTTGCACTACCAAGAAGCCTTTGATCTGGAAATGGATTTTCAGCTAAGAGAAAGGAACCTTGCAACACTTGAAGAGATGCAAAATAGTGCAGTAGATGCAGAGGCTAATTTGTTGATCAGAAGGGCAAAGCTGAAGGAAGAAGAGATGAAGAAAATATATCTAGAGGAATCGACATCTTTAGAGGTAAAGCTTGAAATTTTGGTAAGTTCAGTGGAAGAGATGATGCAAAAGATCACTACAAGGAATGAGTCTCATGTTCAAGATCATGGCTCACTGATTGAACAGGAACAAGTTGCTGATCCAAAACATTTCCTTTCTTATCCTAGTTTTCATAGATCTGATAATGATTGTTTTATAGATCATCTTGGAGAAGAGAGATGTGTTGATATGACATGTATGCTTGATGATGTGTTTTATACTGATGATTTGCCTTAGTTTGATCAATATGATGATGATTATGTTCTCCAAGCAGAAGCTAACTTTGTAGACAAATCAATAGTTGTTTTGTGGGAGGAGGAAGTTCATTTTAAGCAGCTCGAGTACAGTGATCAGCCAATGCATATCAGCTATGAAAGTGAGGAGGAAAGTGCAACAAATTTTGAAGTAAGTGAAGGATCTTTTCCTTTTTGTTTTGCTTCATTTCAGTTCATTAGAGACAAATTTCATGCAATCACAAATCAACTGTCAACAAGTCTTGATCTGGACCATCTTGAGGGCAATGAAATCCTTGTTCAAGATTTTTCATATCTAGAGTTGCAGCCCCCGAATGCCATTGAATGTCAAGTTGCAAATGAAGACTTGGAAGCTGGACAATATGATCAAATGATTCAATATGATTCCGTACCATTTTTTTTTGAATCATTTCAATTTTTTAAGGGAAAATTGCATAGTATATCTTCAAATGAGTAGCCTGGAGAAAATCATGTAATCTCGTCGGAGCCAATAGAAAATGGGTTGTAGCAGTCTTTTCAAAATTTTCACGATCCAATAGCTGATGTATTGGATGATGTTTGCAGTCAAAGTCCTTATCCACTTGGTAACTGTGAGCTTGAAACAAGTATTGATACCAACTTGATTTGGCAGCCAGTTTCTTTTTCATTATTAGTAGGAGTCTCGTCACAATGCTCAGATGAAAATTTGCATTCATGGTACGAGGAAAAGAAAAGTAATCCATTGCATGAGCTAAGTCCCAGTGCACATGAATTTCAAGAACCTTATGTACTCTTTTTGGAGTCAGATAGAGAATCTATATTATTCAATTTGGGAAAATTTGGATCTCTTTACAAGTTTTCATGGGAGTTGCCTTTTAGTAGTTCTCTCTTGTTGTTCATAAGCAAGCACTTGTGGAGAATGCAAACAGCAGTGAGAATGCTTACTTGGTTGCATTGGTTGTTTCATTTCACTTGATTAGATGATGAATGGAATAGTTAGAGTAGGTTTTATTGAATTGTTGGGTTGTGTTATATTCTTTCCATATAGTTAATAGGGGGTTTGAGGGGTACCCGTAACCCCACTTTATGGGGTCCGGGGCAGTGCCCCGAAAATTTTTGGTTTTGGATCCTATGTTAGGTTGGGCAGATTCACCTATGGTTTTGTGCATGATTTTCGCACATGTTTTTTGGACGCGATGGTTTTCGGTCCATGGTATTGGATGCTTCGACATG